>JARWCS010323281.1:0-12704 GCA_034783895.1 Geukensia demissa | reverse complement strand
CTGAGCATAGTTTAACATAGGACCCTATGGGAAATACATTTAAAAATCTTCTCGTCTGGAACTGCTTGCTTATTTGGAACCAAACTTTGGTTGAATGGTCCTTAGGTGGATCACTTTCAGAAATGTATCTGATGGTCCCACCTGCCAGCCAAGATGGATGCTATAGCCAAACTTGTTGAACTTAGGGCCTTATTGTAAACTCCTTAAACTAAAAAAAAATCTTCTTGCCTGCAACTAGTTTTCTTGGAACTCTTTCAGAATTGTATCGGATGACCCTACTTTCCAACCAAGATGGCTGTCTTAGCTGAACATAGTATAATATAGGATTCTATAATAGTTTCATTTAAAAATCTTCTGTATATTACAGCTTGCTCTATTAGAACCAAAGTTAAATCCAATGGTTTCAATGTCAACTTTGGCAACTGTATATCAGGTGAGCAATTACGGGCTCAAAGGAGCCTCTGGTTTACAATTTTGGAATTAATTAATAATAAACCTGACTAGGATATAAAATTTATTCAAACAAGATTTAAATTCTCATGATAAATCAGTTATGTACAAAATAACAGCAGTTAACACTAAACCTGAGATCAGGTAATATAAGCACTATATTAATATATAAAATTATAAGTATATAAAACATTAATGAGTATTAAAGTTGTTAGTTGTGGCCTAATAGGCCTCCATTTACTCTAGAGAACCTAGCCCAATATGGCAAATACTGTTCTCACCCTAACCCTTAACCAAGCCCTTACCCAAACCTTTACCCTAACCCATCTCAAAACCCTAACTACTACACAAACCAAATTCAACCCATAATCTAACCCTAACCATACACAATCTCCTAACCTTTAAGAACCAGGTCCCCTGAAGTAAATGAAGGCCATGGTCTTAAATATATAAGGTTTCAGTATGGTTTTTTATGGGTGGTAAATGGACAGGTGTACCTGTCTTTCCCCTTTCTTACTCCCCCAATCACCTCATTGCATAAAAAACCTATTTCTTGCATAACCCAAAGGGCTGATTCATAACAACATGCATAACACCAGGAAATGCAATCTGAAATTGCTGGATTTATTTTAAACTGAAATTGAAAAAAAAACATGGATTTTTATGTTGGGACCTATTTACAATAAGATTTTGGCTATCACTGGACAAGGTGATAAAGTAATGCGTCTCCCTCCTATGGGTGAAAAAAAATCTTATACAAACATACAGTCCTCAATATTTTCCTGTCTGTAAGCAGATATGGAGGAATTATTTTCCGTTACAGTAATCACAGAGTGGTAGGAACAAAAAGAGTCAATTTCTAAAACCAGTAAAATGCACTTATTATCTTCAGGGATGTACATAACAGATATATATATATATAAATATATATGTCCCTGTTATCTTGAATCTTTTTTGTTTATTTGTAATTGAAACCGCCTTCTTTTGACTTTTTGTAATTTAGTCTAAAGGACAAAATTCTGTTCCTAAAATTGTCTCCTATGAGAAAATGTATTAGAAATGTCCTTGTAATCACTTGGTAAAGGGAGACTGGCATCATCCTCTGTTAATGAAGTATATAAGGGTTTAACATGTTTAAAACACAAAACTAGAAAAAAGTATTCTACTGAATACAAATTCGCCTCTCTGGTGAAAATAAAAAAAAATTGTAATTATTCCATTGAAAAGAATACCTAACAAAAGCTTGAAAAGGTTTCCGGGATAAATTAATATGATTTTTTGCATCATAAGCTCCTTATTCAATTTATAATCTATAAATAGCACAGAGACCGTCTCGATCTATAAATAGCACACAATGCATTTCATAGAAAAAATTAACATGCTAATTAAAAACATTTCCCTTTTATGTATCGAAAAACGTTTACCGAAATGCACGATTCCACACTGAAATCCATGCAAATTTCCACAGTTTAATATGCAGCAGTATTGCCAAACGACTGTGACAAAATTTGTGACGGAAAACATGGCCTGATTACAATACATCACCTTTCCAAAAATAGTTTGGAGGCAAATTAAAAAGAAAGTGAAAAATCCCTTGTAGGTATTTCATAATTACCCCCCCTCCCCCCCAAAAAAAAGTAATTTGTAACTACCTGAATATGATACCATGAAAAACAGTTTCTCGTTTACCAATAGACAGGACATAAATATCAATAAAAAGTTTATGTGAAATTCACATTAAATGTTCAATTAACATGAAATTAAAAAAGACTGAAATTTTTTTGTGAAATTCATGTTAATATTATGTAAAAATCATGTTAATACCGTTTTTGCCCATGTACAAGCATATATATTATATATTTTCATGTCTATCCCTTAATGAAAACAAACAACAAAAACAGATTCTTAACATAAAATACACAATAAGGAACAATCACACTCATCCGTAATACAGTGAAATCTGTCTACACTGAACCCTTTTCAGACTTGAAGAAATGTTTTGTTTAGACAGGTGATCAGTCTAGGCAGGTTAAAAACAAATGAAAACTTGTATAAAGGGACTTAAGAATCAGTCTGGTTTAGACAGAATTTTAGTTTTCTCAGTGTTCGGTTTAGAGAGGTGTCACTGTACAAGGAAATATAGTACAATAATACAAGTACCAACTCTCACCAAATTGTAGATACACAAAATTCACTTGCATCAAATCATATTAGAATGAAAAATATTACATTGCACCAAAATGTACTACCGTTTTATATGAAGTACTAAAAAGTTAGATCATAACTGAAACTTCCTACAGATAGTATTTTTTAATACTTTGCCGGAAATATTATCTGTATCAAGCCATTTCAAAAAATAAAAACAAATTAATATATATGTCACTGTTCTTATTTTCAAATTTCTTCTAGTACCAAATCAGCATATTTTACATAGCTTATATGGGGAAATTATACAATTTGGCAAATTGCTGGAAAATCAGCATATATAATTATGATAATTATGAAATAAAGTAAATCTAGGTTTTATAAAATGCATTCAGAAAATAAAATAAAGATTGGGATTCAGCATTTTCATTTACCTGGTACAAAACAATATTCCCATCTAAGAAGTAAAAAAAATTAACGAGTTATCTCCCCTTATAGTTTTCAATTATTTTTTTAAAAGAAAAAATGGAATAAATTGAATATGTGTGTGTGAATACAACAAAATCATATTTCTTTAAGATAGAAATCATTAACATCTAAATTTTAAGAGAAAAAATACCAAGAAATGACACTAAAAACTGTCGATCTACCGTAAATGACTCCAAATCATACAGTTACACAAAATATTAATTTGCAGCAAACCATACCAATATGCACAAAACAAACACACACCAACTCAAACAAATTACGAATGAAATAATTACTGCAAAAAATCTGATCATAACTGTAAAAATAAGCCTATGCACCAAATTTACTTCCCAAACTCACTTTTCACTTGTCAGCTTCATACTGACTTGTTTGTGGGTTTATCAGAAAAGATTCAAGTTTAAGGTAAAGAACCATACCTGACTTATGAACATAATCAGTTTACCATATACAACACACCAACTCCCAGTAAATCATACAAAGACACAAAATACCCATCCAAGCTTGTGACGTTTTAAAAGCACAGAAACTAACGTAGCATTTACCCCTTTCTTTGTAGCTTATGAAAACAGAAGGAAAGTGTAAACCTCAATATCAGCAATTTTAATGCATGTTCAATATATTTACTTGTTGATAAAGACTCTTAGGAAATCAGGAGTTATTTAAGCTGATTTAACCGCTCAATATTCTGGGGCAAAAAAATTAACCAACTCACGAAGAATACTGTATATTATCAGTTATATAAAATCAGACTTTTATGTGGAATATAAGTTTTAATTTGTTTTGAGCAGAAAGAAATTATTAATAAATGACAAAAAACCTTTCAGTGTAATAATCAATGTGAGAGATCTCAAATCTCAGATGACAACAAAACCTTTCAGTGTAATTTAATGTGAAGTATCTCAAATCTAAGATGACAGCAAACTTTTCAATGTAATAATCAATGTGAGAGATCTCAGATGACAACAAAACCTTTCAGTGTAATTTAATGTGAGGTATCTCAAATATCAGATGACAACAAAACCTTTTAGTGTAATTAAATGTGAGGTATCTCAAATCTCAGATGACAACAAAACCTTTCGTTGTAATAATAAATGGGAGATATCTCAAATCTCATATCTTTCGCATCCTTTTTTATGATAAATTTCTCATTAACATTTACCTTTGTATTAATTTTTCTCTTATCATAAAAGTTAATATTTTTATGTTTTGTTGTTTTTTGATAACAAAAAATAAATGGGTTAGAATATTGCTCCAAAAATTGACAATTTTTATTACAAATGCATCTCTAAATGTTTCATTAAGCTGTTTCTGGTTACCCCGACAAACGAACAGATGCCACACTTAAAACTTTTATCTTTCTCCCTACTGTGTTGATGATAGTCATAATCCGTCTTTGATTCAAAGATTTCTCCACACAAGTCACAGTTATAAGCTGGAGATGCATTATGGGTAATGATATGTTGAACTAGAGTGTCATTAGAACTGAAAAAGCATCGGCAGTACCCGCACTGAAATTCTTCAACCACATGATATGATGTCAAATGCTGTTCAAGGTCATACTGTGTTGTAAATGTTTTATCACATTTGTCACATTTCAATTCATCCGTTGAAGTTGCATGCAACTGAAGATGTTCAATTAGATCATTTTCAATCAGGAATTCTTTCTGACAAACACCGCACTGGAACTTGACCTCATGGCTGGGCATATGATCTGTCAATTTCTTTTCAGATGCAAAAGTTTTGTTACATATACCACACTTGTACTCTACTTTATCATGACAGTCACTTACGTGTGTGGTCAATTCCTTTTCTGTCTTGAAAGGAATTTTACAGATTCCACACATAAAACTCATACCCTTGTTATGTTCAGTTTTCCAATGATTCGACAGCTGTTTGCGTGTTTCAAAAGATTTGTCACAGTCGGAACAATCAATTTTTTCTGGCTGATGGGTGGTCATGTGATTTGTTAATTCAGCCAAATTTTTGAAAGAATTTTGACAAATGTCACATTTTACTTTTTCTTCTGTATGGCTGGTTTCTTTATGTTCTTGTAGTTTTCTTTCTGAGGGAAAGCATTTACCACAAATTCTACATTGCTGACAGTTTTTCCCATAATGTACTTTCATATGTTCATTTAAAATGTCTTCTGTAGTGAATCTTTTATAACAAATTGAGCACTGTAAATGCATGTCTTTGTGTTCTGTCAAATCTGAAATGCTGTTAAATTTTCGTGAACATATTGAACACTCGATCTCCCTTTTGATTTCATGAGTTTTGACATGCTTTTCAAGTTCTTCCTGTGAACTAAATGTTTTTGTACAAATTTCACATAGTTTCTTCTCTGAATCACAATTTGTCTTCATGTGATTTTCAAAATCTGCTGAAGATAGAAATGTTTTTTCACATTTTGTACATTTCTTACTGTAAATATTGTGATCTTTTTCTCTATGATTTTCTAGTTCTTCTTGTTTTCCGTAACATTTGAAACACAAGTCACATTTATGTTTTTCCTCATTTCTGTGCATCTCAACGTGTTCTTCCAGCTCTGCTGGTGACTGGAAGCTTAGGAAACAAACAGAACATTTTAATGACTTAGGATCGGAATGAATTTTCTTGTGGTCGACCAGATCCACTTCTGACATTAATTCTTTGAAGCAGACGTCACACTTGTAAACTTTTTCTTCATGAACTTTCACATGTTTCAATAAATCCTCTTTCTTCATGAACAAACCACTACATTTATGGCATGGAAATATGGTTTTGCCAGCAAATGGATCATGGTGACTAATATTAAGATGTGCCTTCATGTGGTTGTCAAAATCTTCTGTAGATGTGAAAACTTTGGAACACTTAACACATGGCAACATTTTTTTTCTGGCTTGTTCATTGTTCTGAGTAAAATCAAGATGGTTGTCAATAGAGATCGGTTCATCATCCACCATATGAGTCTTCAGATGACCCTCCAACTCCTTTTTTGACTTGAAATACTTGTCACAGATTGAGCAGAAGACGTCACGATGAATCTTCATGTGTTCTACAAGATTTCGCACAGATACAAATGTATCTTTACAAACAGCACATTTAGTTTCATGTGTCTTTATGTGATTACAGTAATCATTATTGTTATCAAAAGTCTTCTTACAATTTTGACATTTGTAAAGTGATTTTGTAGCAGGCGACACTTGAGACTTGTCTTTGGAATCCATAAGTTTTGATCTATCATACTTGTCCATCTTCGTAGATTTTTCTCCACGATGTACTTTTCCCGTATGTTCAAATAAATCTTTGGTAGTTTCAAATGTTTTCGAGCAAAATTGACATTGGAATGATTTCTTACTTTTATTTGATTTATGGTATTGGTTCATGTGGCTTTCTAAAGTAAGTTTTGAACTGTGCTTCTTTCCACATATTTTACACTTCAATGAATCAGAACTATATTTATCTAGTGTCGTCTGCTGTTTGTCCTTGGCCACAGCAGATTTATCCCTTTCGGTCCTCTCATTCTTATGATGTGATTTCTCTTTTTTTATACTGGAATCTGTCTTTTGACCATTTTCAGAGGCTTTCTTTTTCTCCTTATCTACTTTATCTTCTTTTTCAGATGTATGTTTTGCTTTCTTGTGATAATGGCTTGAATCATCCAAATCATTACTTGCTTTTCTTTTCAACGACTCATGCTTTTCCTGTTTGTGCTTGTTTGTTGTTGAATCTTCATGATGTTTATGAGATGAAATAGATGTCTCATCTCTAGCTTTACCTCTGAGTGATTCTGAACTTTGCTTAAGTTTATTTTTTTCACTGGTTGAATGTTTTTGAGTACATGTATCATCAGTCTTGGTTTTATTATGAGACTTTTGGTGTAATTTGTCGTCTGAGGTAGATTTTCCATGTGAATAGTTATTCTCTGAATTTTCTTCATTTACCAATTTCTTGTGTTCCTCACTTTTGGAAGACTTTTCTGTTAATTGTTTCATTTTTTCATCAGATATCCTTGTAAGATTTAAAGTTAAGGTTTTTGTTCTATGGTCCAAGACAAATTTTGTTGTTTTGTCGTTATTCACCAAAGAATCTTTCTGTATTTTTGATTTTGGACCAATCTTTGGCTTCTCATATTTTTTATCAAATTCTTTTATATTTTCCTCACTGGCTCTTTCATATTTCTGCATCTTAGACTTTGGTCCAATTTTGAACTTTTTCACTCTCATGTCTGCCTTTATTTCATTTTCCTCTTCATTCATTTTCAAATGTACACTCTCCATTCGTCTTTTGTTCTGCATCTTTGATTTTGGGCCAATTCTATGCTTTTTCGGAGTTGAATTTTCTAAAAATTCATCATTAGTTTGATCCTGCTTATAATTTTCTTCCATATCTGATTGTTCTTTCACTGTCATATAATTTTCTTCAGTATTGGATTGTTCCTGCTCTGTCATATAATTGTTTTCAGTATCTGACTGTTCGTGCACAGCCATATAACTTTCTTTAGTATCGGATTGTTCCTGGAATGTCATATTTCTATGAAGAGCCACAAAACAGTCTTTGACATTAAAGCGCTTCTTTATCAGTTCATCATTTCTCGCATTTGAATTATCTCCCTTTGATGAATTATTATCTGTTTTTGGTGAAGTATGACATATATCATTGAGTTTTTCAGAATATTCAAGAGGTGGACTATATTCTTTTGAAAAAAAATTGTTTCTCTGTTTGGAAGACTGGAAGCTTAGATTCTCTTCTACATTTTTGTCATCTGCAAGTCTCAGTCCAACAAAAGTTGTTACAGATCTGGCAGGAACAGAATTTTGTACTGTAGAAATTGGATAAGACTTTCTATTTATAGTTTCAACAAGGGCTTCAATATCATCAATTTTTCTTTCAGTTTTATGTTGTCGTCTCTGAGCTTGGACTTTTCTGCTGACGACATCATACAGAGGGTCAATAGTAAATTCACAAAACTCTCCCCATTCATCAAAATCTGGCATTTGTTCCAATTTCATAGCTGCATCCTTTTGTAATATATCCCCAGGTGATAACTCACGGTTCATTCTACTCTCAAGTTCAGGAATTCTCTCCAATTTGACAACTACATATGGAATCTTTTCTGGTGATAATTTCTGTGGTGGTGATTTCTTGATTATGGTATCTACAGGTTCACTTCTATTTATAGTTGTGACCAACATGTCAATGTCACCAGCCGTAACTTTATGGCTGTGATAAGGCTTGCGATTTATTGTCTCTACCATGGAATCTATGTCATAAATGTCTAGTTTTTCCACTTTAATATCTGATGGCGACATCATGTTAAATTGTTCCTCCCCATTTTCCGATCCAGCAGCTGCCATAGTGTTTGCCTTTATCTGATGATTCTGTATTTGTTGGTTTTCATTTTCGTCTGTAGGTATCCTTGACCTTGATTCTTCCTTATTGGCATGGGTGAAGTTCATAACTGTATCCCTGTCAGAATCCATGCTATTCTCATTATTTACACCTACAAAATACAGAAAAATCGTATAAAATCATCACTGGATACCCATTGGTTAATACAAATTATGATCCACAAATTTGGTCTTAAACGTTTTAGGGTTTAATTTGAGTATCCAGGTAACCCTACTCTACCTTATTTCTGGGACTTACATTAAATCATGTACTGCTTTTTCTCAAAATACAATTTTTAAGTTAATATATCTAGCCATGAAAACAATATCAAATATGTAAAAATTATATTAATTTTTTTTAACCTACCCTGCTTAAATATCCCAAATGTACAAGTTTTTTTTCAAAGCGTCTAAAAAAGCTTTTTCTTTCAGAAACTAAGACTATATAGCTCAAATAAGGACTTCCATCCTACTTTTTAAACATGATGACAGGGTTCATACTTGAGGTTCCAACCTACCCAGAAATGAATACATAAATCTTTTACATCAATCTGAATAAATTAAATGTAGGCACAGTATGACCCATTTTTTGGCCCCAAAATTGAATAATACTTCAACAAAGGTATTTTGTCCTTTTTACAAAGTCATATTTAATTGATTCAGTTGGTTTTATTTTTTATTTTAGGCAGTTTCAACTTTGCCCAATAACAAGAATTCTAACAAATTTGTGAAAAAAATACCTTTTATTACCCAGTTTTGACCTTGAAATACTAGCACATATGTATTAAATGTGTTGTCAATTTTTGTTAGTTTCATTATCGGTGTAAATAGGTCGATAATATATAAATGTGGCCAATACTAATTTTGATGAAAACCTTGAAACCTGATGAAAATATCGAAATCATCAATATTTCCAGAATTTATCACATACTTTGACCTTGGCACACTTTAAATGCAAAATATACCTGGATTTTTGTAAAGCATTCTTATGATAGTTTGGGATATTGTTTTATCAGTATTTAAAATGTCTCAATTTTTGGGGCAAAAAATGGGTAAAACTTGACCTAGTTCTTGTGTTTTATTGATGTATTTCCAATTTAAGATGGATGTCTGATGAAGTTCTGTTCTATTTTCTATTCTGAGCCCTGTATTTCATAAATATATAGCATGCATGGTTTTTTTTCATTCATTTCTTAAGCCAATCTAATTATTGTTTTATGATACATAAGTCTGATGCTCTTTTCTTAAATTATTGGAAATTATCACTTTCATTTTTCACTTTCAGATACATAAATTATCTTTATTCTCTTTCTACTGCTTCATTGAAACATATCTTGTACAAACCAATAAACTTAAAACATATAAACCACCTGGTGGTATAATGGTTAGTGTGCTTGCCTAGGGTGCAGAGGGTCGTGGGTTCGATCTCTGGCCAGGTCAAACCATAAATGTTAAAATTGGTATTTGCTGCTTCTCCACAAAGCACACAGCATTTAGTAGTAAGAGTAAAGACTGGTTGGCCTAGAGATAGAATAATGTGTCTGGGTAAAGTGGCATGTCTTCCTGCAGACTGTTACTGTCATGAGCTAGCACGTAAAAAACCGGCTCAGCGTGTCGATCTAGTACAAAGCGGGGTTTCATTTGTCATGAAATCCTGAATATGTATGAAATATTGTCTGGTAGACGTTAAGCAACATTCAAACAATCAATGAATCTTAAAACATATAAAAAAACCTTTAGAGACTCTCTACAAAATCCATTTGTATTCAGTCTGGATATTTCACACATAACCAAACTATACTGTAGAAATTAATCAAATTTGCTGGAAGCAAATTTACTAAAATATATGTGTATTTATATATATAGCCTTTATAATTCATTATTTTGTACACATTATTTTAAATTTTATCACAATATTTTGATAACTTTTTCAAAACATGACAAGTATTTTCTAGGACCAAACACCAATATAAAAGTAGTTGTGGCATTATTGTCCATGAGACAGCCATCTATTAAATGACAGTAGAATTTTAACTTCACATTTTATTTTATTTTTGAAAAACTCGCCACATTCTCTCAACCACTTAAGAATTTAACATGCAATGTGTATGAAAATTATATGTCTACTGTGTATTTTTTTAATTGACCCTAAGTTTGGGTTTTTGGATACTTAGTTCTAAACCTAAACTTGGAAAAACTTGCTTCTGAGTCATTTTTTTGCAGTTATTTGAAAATTTTATGTTAATTTTAATTTTCTTAGAAAAGAAATTATAAAAAATAAAAAATATTAAAAAAACAGAAAAGATAAATAACTCACATTTTTTATGCTGTCTAACTACACAGATTGATTCCCTCAAATACAAAATCATCATCAAATTTTATAATTTCAGTATTACTCCTGTTTTCTTAGAACTACTCTAACTCAAAATGACTCCCCAATTAGAAAAATAAAATATCTTAGAGAAAATCAAGACTCTACCTGTCAAAATATTAATAAGATTAAACCCAATTATTTGAAAGATAATAAATGTGTAAAATTTTGGGTAATCCATTAGACTCCTTAATTAAATACCTTGTCATTATGTTAACAATGGAAGTTAATTGAATAAAACACCTTCAAAAGTGGCTAAAAAGGTGTTTAATTGATAAAAATGAAACCAATTGAATTACAGGTAAGTACATGTCATATTTGATAATCAGCTTAGGATATAAATGCTAATTACTTTATTTTATAATAAGTATAGTGACTTGTATTTATTTTAGGAATGTGAATGTTCTGTAATAACTACAAATATTCTTTCTGATTGCCTATAATTCCCTAGTACCAAAATACAATTGGTAATTTGTGGTGACAGAAAAAAGTGATTCAGTGTATTTAATCCACAAGATAGAAAAAAAACAAGTAAACAGAAACTATGAAAATGAAAAGATATGGGATAAATGTCAGGATGACTGCACTCCAGCCTGGAGAAAACAGAGAGAATTTACAAATCTAGAGGTCTCCAAAAAGCCTTCAACAAGGGTGGACACCCTGAATGAATCTCCCTTTACATTGGAAACCTAAAAGATGGGAATTTGCTCATCTAATAAAACCTCATATCTATATGATCAAAAATGGTTCAGATTCTGATGGCATACAACCAAAGATTTATAATGCAGTCTAAAATTTAATGGGAACATTTCATGTGAAATTGTAATATTAGAGTAAATTTCCTTTTACCTGTTTCACTTACAATAGGATTATATGTTGCCATTTAATTGGAAGATGTTGGGTTTTTAATAGCTCCTTGGCCTTGAATACAGAAAGTTAAAGTCAGGCCTTGTTATTTATTTACTCCTAGTTTTTGACTATGGCCATGATGGCACTATGATATTTTTAGATTTACATTGTAGTGTAGTGTAACCTTATAACAGTCTGGCTATGTAATTCAACAATGGTCACCTGATTTTTTTGTCTGTATTAAATTATTATACATGTATACCTGTATTCTAGTCCTGATTAGATCTATTGGGTTAGTTATTAGTGTCGTTGTGATCCCTGCTGAAGGGGCTGCAATGCAATTTAAAACCATCCTTGGTATGTATACTGGACAAGCTCCTACTAAAAACCCCGAAAAAACAAGATCACATACTGTTAATTCAAATTTATTGCATGCATTCATTATTGTGAAAGTAATTAATTAATCCTGTGACAGAATACAACTAGCAAAATTCCAAATGTGAGTTCTAATTATTGCAATTTTCATCTTGTCACATTATTTGCAATAATAAAATATGAATTTACTGTACATGTAATTGTGCAAAATTGAGCCAAGTTTGCATATCACTGATAGGGCGATTACCATCAATGATCCGCAACCCATGTCTTTTGCAATAATCAACATGATCAAAGCAGTGCACCAACAATATGCTTTTTGAGAGACTGGGTATTGCATCTAGGAAAGAAGTTTTTTTTTCAAATGTTAGTTTATACAAATAAAATTTGCTAGCCCTGTTGACCAAATTTAGAAGTCCAACTTGGTCAGATTATTTTGTTTTAGACTATAATTATAGGGAACTAGAGGCTCAGGAGGCTGAGCCTGTATCGCTCAACTGCCTTTTGCAAAAAAGTTTCAGAGGAGAAGATTTTTTAATGAGTCAGCCAATCAAACGGTCTGGCGGCCTTGTTTTTCTTCCATTGGGATGAAATGGGGAAACTTTCATGGATGCTCTACATTAAATATTAATCAATTTCACCAAGCAGTTTCAGCC
>JARWCS010323280.1:0-21020 GCA_034783895.1 Geukensia demissa | reverse complement strand
TTATCTTCGAAAGTCCAACTAATTTATCTTTGAGTGTTGATGCATCTTGGGGAGCTTGTCACCATCTAAACCAAAGAATAGCACGTCCAAACTATATATAAGTATATCTTATATACTTGAAATGTTTGTCCCCATTCCGCCATGAAAAAGTCACTTTGACCTACATTTCTTACTCCATTGAATCCGTTTTACGACAGAAAGTAGAATAATCTAGAAGTCATAAACATGTGCAAGTTTTTTGACAATTATTGCCTTTATTTTTCAACGAACAAAACTATCCAGATTAATTTATGATAAATTCATGCAGTTTCAATAAATTCTAGTCTAACATTCAAATGGAAAGAGGTATTTTTGTCAATATTGAATTTAGTTGAAGAATTACGCTTGCTTGTGAGTGTGTTCTATTTCGAGTGTAAATTTTTGTCATACTTTATGAACTGAAAAGAAAAACAAACTTGATCATTTTTAACTGATTATAATATTGATATGTATTTGCGACGTAAAAGAGTACAAATTTGAACGTAAAATTTTTGAAATGTGTATAATACCGATGCAAAGCTAACAGTTAAATTTGGGAAGCAACAAACAGCTTTTCTGAGGAACATCTCTATCTCATACATCATATATCATTATTATAATAAAAAGAAGAGTGCACCCCTTCCCCCACATCGCAAAACATATTATTAATGAAAAACAAGTTAACATTAAAAACTTTGGAATGTATTTGTGATTGGGTGTTATTCTATAGCCCCGTTGGATATGTTTGCCAATTTAGTTTTTTAGTTTTTTACCTTTTTTCATTTCAAAGGCAATTAAAGACAAGTTCCCGGAACATAAAGTACTTAAAATTACTTTATGAAATAACTAATTGGCTCATTCGATGCCTTATATATATTATTACTTTACTGATATTATTTAATAGCCAAATAAGAACTCATACATCAAGCATATTAAAAATTTCTCAATAATACTGCTAAAACGGAAATTTAACAGAACTGGTACAGGAACATATTTATATCTGCGTTTAATATGAACAATATTTAAAATCTAAAATCGTTAAAAATATCTTTTAAAAAGATCCTCAAATCACAAATGAGATCAAAATTTATGATGTTAACATGATTTTTCATTAATGGGATGCCTTATTCAATTAATTCCATGCATAATGCACTGAAACGAAATAAAATAATTATGTAAACATCATCAAGTTACATGAATAAGGTCAAACCCTTTCACTAGGTAACAAGAAAGGAATTTAAAGCACGTGTATTTTTTTGTGTATCCAAGATTGTGGATTGGTAAAATCTTAATAGAACCATGATACATTATGATAAAGAATTGAATCAGCTTTTTATTTACCGTAAGTTGACGGATTGATTGATTGAATGTTGCTTAACGTCCAGTGGCAAATATTTCATACATATTCAGGGCAAGAGCATATTGATGAATGATGATGATGAATGAATCCTGCTTTGTACTGGACCGGCACGTTGAGCCGGGTTTTTAACGTGCTAGCTCACGAAAGCAACAGTCCGCAGGAAGACATGCCACTTTACCCAGACACATTATATGACTCTAGGCCGGCCATTCTTTGCTCTTACTCCTAAATGCTGCGTGCTTAGCGGAGAAGCAGCAAATACCAATTTTGATGTCTTTGGTTTGATTCGACCGGGGATCGAATCAACGACTTTCCGCACTCGAGGCGAGCACGCTTACTAATACTCCACCGAGGCGGTCTACCGCAAGTTTATAAAACTTTGAACTTTGAAAATAGAACACCAAAGATGTTTAGAATACTAAATAAAATTGTTAGAACTTTTTGGAAAAAGTGTTTTAATCTTCATTCAGTGCAGACTTACAACTTTCGGGGCATGTAAACTTTTGTGAACAGATGAAAAAGAAACTGGTCATGAGTAGGTTTTTTATTTTTATGATTATGAACCGTGAATTACGCAGAACAACGGCGGGCTTCAACACGATTTCAACTCATAATTGGCTGGGTTTTATGATCATTTTTATTACACAAAAATCTACCGTTATGTTTCTTACGTGAAAGTGTGTCGCTTCAAGATCCTGAAAGCGGCAAAATTATTGGTCAATATCCATTGACCGTAAGTTATTCACACGGAAATGTCTTCGGCGTTTCTTCAGATTCTCAATCTACGACCTATGATTTCAATTAGATTGCTATAAATAAAAACATTTACATTCCCTGGAGTAACATATCAGCTGAAAAAAATATGCTCCATACCATGCAGGTCCGAATGGAATATTAATACAAATGAGCGAATATATTACAATGAAATAATCAATGGGTCGTTTCCTAAATATGAAACTGAACAAAATGGGGTAAATGTCAGAGAGACATTGAAATGCAACTGCGATGAAAACAGAGAAATTTTTTCAAAATCCAGAGGTCACCATATGGCCTTCAATAAGAGTGGAATACCACTCCTTGGGAAAATCTCTAAATCGCCTAAACTATATGTAAACTTATTGATTTTACCTAAATATTAGCAAAAATGTACATGAAACAAAACATTTAAAAAACAATGACAAACCTATGACCACAATTTTTGACTATGAAAAAGCACATGAGTCATGTGGTGGGATTAAAAAAGTTTAATATGTACCCAACCCTCCCCCAACGAGTGGTCAAAACACAAAATCAAAGAAAACAAAGCAGTTACCGACGAAATATTAAACAGAAAAAGTCAATCAGTACCAGAGCGTACCTTAATCACAATAAATATACTAAACAAAATACATGCAAAAAGAGAATACCTCCTCTCTGATGAATCTTTCAAGGTACTGAATGCAAGCTCATGGTGTGATTTCTGATCATAAGACATCAAACCTCTGAACACCAGATGTCATTTTACACAGTATGCCCAACGATTTAATACTATTTTGTCCATAAACATGAAGAAAGACTAGATGTATATAATGCCAGATTTATCAATTTTTGTTAAGAAAGCGGTAAGTTTATATCTGTACCAACAAAAACCAGTTTAAATGTCTTGACTTCAATATCGAACTTGTACCCTTTGTGAATTAATTTGTTTAAAGGATAACTTTTCCATTTATACGCTTATATGTAATGTTTCCATTGAATATAGGAAGTGAAAACCCTAGACTTTGTCGTATATCTTTGTAACATTTATAAAATTTTGAAAATCTTGCAAAGCTTGTGATATCTGTCTCGCTGCTGAAAAAAGTTTACCAGTAAGATGTAGGTTTCTATTATTAAATCCAGATACCTTGGTGCAAACACCGCCAAATCCAACTAGTTCTGAAATTTTACACAAAACGAAGGAGCCAAAGGATCGTCTCCATCAAGAAACGGAAGGTAAACAATAAGAAAAGAAAAAATTACTGCATGAACAACACTTTCCAATTTTTAAATCCAAATCTAAAGAGGGAGTAGAATCACTACAGATATTAGATTTGGTTCTTTATGATAAATTTCTGTTGCAAATTTTTGAAACTCTGGATCTTTTAAAGCTTAACAATCATCCAAATATCGAAAAATATTATTAAACTTATCCACTTAATCCTGTTTTGAAGGGTCTTTTTGAATTTTGGCCATACACTCTGATCATCACAATATAAAACACAACTGCAAAGAGATGAGCACAGTTTGTCCCATTTGTATGCCAAATATCTGTCGATAGACCGTGTTGTCAAATCTACATAAAATCATCAAAAATTAATTCGACCGCTGTAATTATTTCAGGTGTATCGCTAAAAGTATATTTTGTTTATTGCAACGAATGTAAGATCAAGCCTAGTTAAAGCCACGTTTTCTCTCCGCCGTTATTGGCAATTTCTGGATGTAATTTCAAATAACAGACAGTTTTCTGTAGTATCTTTAATTTTGAGTTCAATTCAAGTTCAGTTTTATGAAGTGCATCTAGATAGCGGAACGTGTCTATATAATATAAAACCTTCATTTTAAATCAGGACGAGGGGATGCACAGTAGCTTCCAATTAAAATACCAATAGTTTGTTTTAACACACGTCCGCCAAACAACAAAATAATATCAATGAAGAAATAAATATTTTCCTTCTTAGAAGAACCAGTGTGTTTTATAACAGAGTAATCTTTGATTCTTCGACCTTTTTTGCATCTTATTAGCAAAATGAGAACAAAGGCTTTTAATTTGTATTCTATATATAGTGGGGGAAAGTTTAACGGTGAACCAGTCAATTTTAAGTGTTATTTTAAGAGAATATGAACCTCGATTTGATGAATTCTAACAGGTATTTCAAATCTTCAGAATCGGCAATTAATTCCCACCACCTCTAGCGTAGCTTTTTTTAAAGTAACTCTTTTTAATTTTAATTTTAATTTTGTTTTTAATTTTGGTGAGAAATAGTTTGTTTTAAGAACTGTGAATAGAAGTTAAGTCGTGCATTCGACAGACTCTACAATATAACTTTGCTTGAAAAAAAATATTTATGCATTTTTGGGAGCCAAGTATAGAAAAGAAAGATCGAATTCTTTCTGTTTGGTTGAAATCTAAGATAAAACTGACCTATGACTGTAACGGACTTTTCCTTAAATAAAGTCGTCAGGGTATGTATATGTTTTGATGGTTCCTATCTAGAAGAATATACAGTCTTTCAGTTGGATACAAAGACAATTTTCCTGAAGATTTGATGTTCAGGGGGTGTATTTGATCTTTAAGGACCAATATCTTTTGTGCATTTATTTGTCTATTTCAATTGTCAATTCATATTTGTTTTAACGACCTATTAGCGTTCCTTGAACCATTTCTAATTCTTGAATTTTGCGTTTCGCCCATAATCTGGCATAATCTTCTACGGACGCATAGAGATTTTAAAGTAATACTTACAGTTATTGGATTGTCACGGTAATTTTATCCTTTGGCAAACAAATTTTGTCACCATCATTTATATGTAACTGCTTTGTCTCTTCATTTTCTGTCTTTAGTTGTAACATGTGTGGTAAAAGTATACGAAATGATTCATACAGACTACATTTCAAAATGAGGCGAAATTTTTGGTTTGAATGATTTTCGATGGCAGATATTGCTGCCAATGGTATACAAATAAATTTCGGATAAATCAGACAATTGCTGCAATACTAAAATAAATAGAACAAAATGGTACAACAAAAATAATAAGAATAATTAAACGTTTTTCATTGTTTCCTAAAACCAACTTTTATGAAAAGCCTTTGATTGAACAAATTCATAACGATTGATAAACTTCTGTACATTTTTAATTCGCATGTGAAACAGGCATTTCCAAATATGATAATTACAATGATTTAAGTCTAGGAAGCTTCGGAATAAAAAGTTTTGTGAAAATCTGATGCATATATAAAGACTAAGGTACATATGGTTGGAAGTAATTACAGGAAATATGGAATCATCGTTACGTCTTTATCTTAATGCAGAATTGTTGATTTTTTTCAAATTCACAGAATCACATTAACAGAAGATAGAATTTCCAGGGGAAACATAACATACAGAAACTTCATAATAATAAATAAACATCGGGCCTGGTGATACCATATAGTGGATTATTAATAACAGCTTTAAAAGTGAATAGCTCTTATTGCTGATTTTTCATGTTAAAAACCTCAAAAAGGAAACATAAATTTATTTCTAAGGGTGTTTCCATCGATTTAATCTTGATTACTGTTGTTTTTTTTATATCTGACATATGATCTGAGAAATACAGTATTAAGGTGTTGGGAATGGAGGATGCTGGTCATTTCTGTCTTATGAAATAACATTTAGCTCTCAGTCGAACTGTTAAACTCAAATCATTTGAACTTTTCTTTAATTAAAAGACAGATTATATTAGTTGTAGCGATATTTTAGTAAAATATAATAAGTTTGCAAAAACATTCGTAAAATTGATCAATTCTGGTTTAAATGCTATGTAACATTTAGTACAAATCTTTTTTGTAATTTTTTACTTTTTTCAAATATTATTTAGTGCAAGTTAGCATGCGTTTGTTTCATGATACAACTGTCTTAAGTATTGTAAATAAACAGATGGAGTTGCGGATCAGTTATTCGTTGTGAAAACAGCACAAAGAACATGTCTCGAATTACTCTTGTAGTGTCATTTACTCTCTTGATCTTCCTTATTTGGTTCCAGCTTATCAGTGCTAGTGATAGAAACAGTAAGATTTTTATTGAATTTGATTCATTTTATTACTAATTATGGTACATTACATATAATATTGTTGCAAATGCTTGCTAAAGCAAAACATCAACTTAAACTGGGAATGCATTAAATCAATTAATTTCAAATATTTTCTTTACAGTTTCCTGGTATTCTTTTATTCATTCAGTATTCATAGTGTGTTTCTCCACATTTTCTTTTTGTATGGTTTTCTTATTGTTTTTGCAAACTGCAAGGCTAATATTAATGAAAGTGTTGACAGAAAAACGTCCGGAAGGTTTTATTAAATAAAGCGGTAATATCGACCTTCTGCTTGTACATAAAGTAACAATGAGATTAGAACTTTATTTCTGCATCCGTTCCTGTATTTGCAATATTGTGATCACCAATGAGCTTGTCTAAAATATTGTTTTTCTGAGATTTTAATATACAAACATGTTCAGCTAAAACTGTTTCTTGCATACAATGTAGTACCTTAGAAATATATTTTGGCTGAAACAAGAATATTAAGAAATTGAGAGTTATTTTTAACATTCATCTTAATGATTAAAATTTTATTATACATTTATTATTTCCTAATATTCACATCTTAAATAAATAATGATATGGATATTTTTTAAATCCGTTTTATTTCATAATTGTAAATCATGGGTTCCGACATTTTGTACATTTTATTTTTATGTCGTTCCTTTTTTGTTTGTATTATTGTTTTATCTTCGATACATATAAGATGTCCTTCCATCCGGTTTTGGCTGTCATTTAGTTTTGGTTTTATTGCTACTGATGAGAGGTTTATCCTTTAAAATTAGCATATCAAATTAGCCATATTTTTTAACATTCGTAAACCAGTATTTCGAAACAACCAGGTCGATGGCTCTGCTGGTTGACCGTAGGTCCCCGAGAGTATTAACCAGCCCAGATTTCAAATTCACCACTTATTTTAAAGACATTTTAACGAATATTTTATACTTTAAACCACTAAAACACACGAGAACGTTTATTCCTTGTATTGCACATGATAGGTGTCCTTCTTGCTAGATTATTCAACTTTTCTGATTATTATTTTTTTATTTTATTTATATTTTTTTTATTTATTTATTAAGTTTTAGTTAATTTTGCAATGTCAACCAATTCTAAAGAAGTTTCGAAAATTTCCAAATCAGTCAGCTGTTTGACTGTTAATTTTTCAATTAAATTCACCATATTCATTCAATATTGGTATACATGTATTTGTTTCAACATGTCAAGAAGGCAATCATGGTAAAAAGTACATTTTATTTTTAATCATCGTTATTTATTATTATTATTTATTTACTTATTCATGTATTTTTTAATTTATTTTATTCTACTGAATTTTGCAATGTCATTCATTTTGCTGATCAAAATAGCACATGTATTACGCATCCAGTTTTTGTAACTAAACCAAAATGATTGATTTCTTTATTCGTTGTCAAGATGTTACACTATCCATGTGTATATCACCGTACGTTTTATTTTTTCAACTAATATATTTCAATAATGAGTTACTGTTCTACATTATAAAACATTTTGGATTGCCTCTTCTAAGATCTGGCATTCCTTGAATTTACCTTGTGCCTTAATTCTATGTCTTTGTCTTAATCATGTTGTATTGTCGCATGTTTGTCTCCTCATATTACGTACTACCGTTGCATGAATGTCTGGTTACGTGATAGTAAAGCCAGATTATTAAGTTAAATGCAATAATAATATTAAGAAACGGTAAGAAAATTTATATACATTTTCATTTGCACACTCCCACACCTTTTAAACAGAAGAATATTTTTTCGAAACGTAAACAGGCGCAATTCTCAAGTTATAACAAATCGTTACAGGTTAATAGTGCACTAATAAACAATTACAAAAGACGAAGGTATACAAAGACATTACCTTGCAATGACAAAAAAAATATTCTCGTTTACTTAATACTTAAAAAATTCACTCTTCTGTGAACGGGCGAACATTTTCAATGTCCTTTGATTCTAATATTACATGAAAAACAACATCTTTGGTTTACCTGATCACTATGTAGGACAAAAACGTCAGCATTTTTTAAAAGGAATCAAAAACATCTTTATAGTTTAAATCGAAGCAAAAAGCAAAATCAAAACCAAAAGCAAAAAAAGCAAAGTTTGGTATATAAACATCCTACCAAACACAAACACGACATTTTAGCCTTTAGAAATGGTGTACAAACTACGGGGGTAGTCTCACAATCAACACGAAGAAGAGCCTGCAATACATGAACTTGTTGGATTAGGAAATCCTCTCGGTCTAAATGATAATATGTCTGGAACTTCGACAGTCAATGTTATGGAGATAGTCTCAAAAAATAAACGCAGTAAAAGATCTCATTGCAGTCGTATTAAATGAAACATGCGTAAACATCATTGCAAAAGTCTCATTTCAAATTTAAATATCTATTTTCTGAAATAATGGAAAGTAGATATTCTATAAAATTGTATTCTATCTGAAAAAATGCACCACAATACCTCATTGTAGTCCTTTGTATGTAGCAGCACTAAGCATCTCTGCATACTGCCCCCATAAATTATTTCCCAAAATTGACAAACTCGAAAATCATCAACGAAAATGTCTTAAAATACCTTTTATTAACAAAGGAATCGCCCTTAATAATTTTGCCAGTATATTTAGACATACTCCAACTTATTATGAGAACTTCGAGCCACCTATCCTCTTTTACACGTAAAATAAACCCACCAGAGGTTTAATTTGCAACTATACTGATGTCATTAAAGATTTAGAAATTAACAACAGATATCCTAATTCATGCCACTGTGTGTTGTTCGAAATATAAATATGAACCTTGTGGTCATGTAATCACTGGAGACCTTAACATAGTCAAAGACCGAGAGGTTATTGCCATCGTTAAAAATGGACTTCAATATCTCCCTGCAGCTGAAATTAATTGTCCCGAATGTCATGATTTTGTCGATATATAGCGGAACGTGAAACCAACAGATTGAACCAACTTCTTCTCGTTTCTCTGTAGAAGGCTCTGTAGAAGTAAGCAACTAGAATCTAGAATTCCACATATGTCATCTTCAGAGTACTTTTTGTTAGAATTAGAGTGGTTAATAACAGAGTAAGGTTTGTTCCTCCCTAGAACCAAATATTTGAATCTGTGTTTGCCATCTTTTTTAACAAACGGAGGCATTCTAAAATTCAGAAAGACCTTCAAAACAGGATTTAGCGGAGAAGTTTAATAATACTATTAGATATTTGGACGATATTTTAGCTATATAACTAATAAATCTTAGATCAGTTATGATCATACTCCCTTTTTAGATTTGGATTTAAAAATTAAACATGGTTGTTTACACACTTAAAATTACGATAAAATGGACATTTTTTCTATAGTTAACTTTCTGTGTCTTGATTGGGACGATGCTTTAACTCCTTCGCATGGGGTTTACATTTCACAAGTAGTTCGATTTTCCCGTGTTTCCACCAAAGTTTCTGATTTTAATGATAGCAATCAATATCTTACTGGTAAACTTGTGCAAGAGGGATAAAGATAGCACAAGCTTCTCAAGACTTTAACAAAATTTTATCATCGTAACAAAGATTTAATACAAAATTACGGCTGCAAAGGAAGAGATTTCACACGACAAGGGATATGACATCGTACGTTCTATGGAAACTTTACATATAAAGCTTACAAATTTAAAGTTGATCCCTTGAATCATTGTGGCAAAGGTTGAGTTAATGTTTGTCTTAAGTTTTATGTTAATATCGAGCTTTCGATGACAGTTTTTGCAGGAATATTTTGCCGACATTCTTACTCAAGATAAGTTCTTCTGTTTATTTGTCTACTTTCTGGTCGGATTTACTGAATTTCTGTTAGATTTTTGTGGTTCGTTTGCTGCCGCCTTAGTTTCCTTTGGTTTTACCTTTTGCCACTTGTCGGGGAAGGGTTGGGTAATCACTTCATTGCTTCGATTCAGTTCATGTCTGGAATAATTTAAAGAATGTTTCGAACTGGGTTTATTATTTTTTATGATGTTCATTCCTTATTCTTTTCACAGGCCCGCCAGGACACACCGGAAATACAGGTTATTATGGCTTTTTGTGTGCTTTTTTACGAGCATAATAAATGAAATAAATTTCAATTTTACCAAACACTTCCATATTAACAAGATATGTGTTTGTTTTGTGTTGTGCTTTGTCAAATTCCCCATATTTATTCAACATTGATAAGCCTGTACAATTTTCAACAGGTCAAAGAGGACATAATGGTAAAGATATTAAATTTTATTTTATTTTTTATTTATATTCGTTATTACTATCATGATTATTATTTATTCCATTTTACTTTAATTTTCATTGTCCTTTGATGATGATAACAGCGTAAGCAAAACGCATATAGTTTTTGGAACAAAATCTTCTTTTTCATTAGTTGTCAAGATACTATACCATAATTTTCAACAGAAATATTTCCATAGTCAGATATTCCAAAATAATCACTTCTTATCATTGTTCACTGCCATTATTCAGTTCATGTTTGCACTAATGTAAGGAAGGTTTCGAACATATCTAAATCAGTCAGCTATTTGTCGGTTTATTTTTTCTTAAATTCACCTTATTCATTCATTATTTGTATACATGTATTGTTTCAACAGGTCAAGAAGGCAACAATGGTAAATATTGCATTTATTCCTTATTATTGTTATTTATTATTCATACTATTTCATATTAGTTAATTTTGCATTATCATTCCTGTTGATGAAAAATATAATTTATGCTTAAGGCATCGAGTTTTGGAACAAAACCAAAATGATTGAAATCTTTATTCATTGTCAAGATACTATACTTTCCATGTCTGTGTCACCGTATTTTCTAAATTAATATATTTAATAATTAAATATTCGAAAATAGTCACTTCTAATCATGTGCATTGCTTTGATTCATTTGATTTTTGAAAAAATTTAAGGAATGTTTCGAACAGTTTTTATTTTAATTTTTTATCTTGTTCCTTTCTTTTCACAGGCCCACCTGGACAAACCGGAAATAACGGTAATTGGTTATTTTGTGTTTAATACGAGCATTATAAATACGAAAATTTTATATTTTACCCAGCATTTTCAAAGGAATTCGAATATACCAAAGGGGCGTACAGAAATCATTAAGTCAGAAGACAGACACGGTTATTGCCAACAAAACGAAACGAAAGACAAACATAGAACACACAACAATACACTGAAAACTAAAGCTGGAGTAACAATAACCCTACAAAAACCATGCTGTTTGTTGGTCATCGTTTTTTAATGCGTGCTTTTTTCATTATTTTTACCATTTTTCCAGTGGAACTAACATTAAAATTGATACAACCAGCATTGCTTGACGACTACTGTTCTGTTTATTTTGTTTGATATATTCCTGTAATAATTGTTCGACAATAATCCCTTGTTTATTGTAATGAATCAGTTGAAGTTGGACTAATTTAAGCAAGGTTTTGAACATTTCTAAATCAGTCCCCTGTTTGACGTTTTTTTAATTCGTCATATTTATTCAATATTGGTAAACCTCTATTTTTGTTTCAACAGGTCAAGAAGGCAACAATGGTAAATATTGTATTTATTTTTTATTATCGTTATTTATTGTCTTATTATTATAATTATTATTATTATTAATATTATATTTTTTACTTAATATTGTTGTGTCATTCAAGGGCTGGATATATGTCATATGCTTAACGCATCTAGTTTTGGAACAAAACCAAAACGCTTGATTTCTTTATCCGTTGTCAAGATATTATACACTCCATGTCTATGTCACCGTATGTTTTTTTAACTAATATGTTTTAATAATAAGATATTCGAAACTATTCACTTCTTGTCATTTGTACATTGCTATGAATCAGTTGATGTTGGCAGGAGGTCCCTAATGTTTGGAATAATCTAAGGAAGGTTTCGAACTGGTTTTATATTTCTTAATATTTCGCATCTCTTGTTCTTTTCACAGGACCACCTGGACAAACCGGAAATAACGGTAATTGGTTATTTTTGTGTTATGTACGAGCATTATAAATACGAAAAATTTCTATTTTACCCAGCATTTTCAAAGGAATTCGAAGATATCAAAGGGGCAGACAGAAATCGTCAAGTCGGAAGACAGACAAGACCATGGCCAATAAAATGAAACGAAAGAAAAACACAGAACTCACAACACTACACTGAAAACTAAAGCTGGAGTAACACTAGCCCTACAAAAACAAGCTGTTTTTTTTTTTGGTCATCGTTTTTTATCAGTGCGTGTTTTTTTCATTATTTTAACCATATTTCCAGTGAAACTAACATTAAAATAGATACAACCAGCATTGCTTGGCAACTGCTTTCTGTTTTCTGTTTCCATCCTGATGTTTAAATAATTTATGGAGGGTTTCGTACTGTTATTTTTTATCTTGATATTTTTATTCTTTTCGCAGGCCCACCTGGAAATACAGGTAATTATTTATTTGTATGAACGTGCATTATAAATATGATAAATTTCCATTTTCTATTTTCCCAACATTGCCAAATCACCATGCGTGTTTTTGATTATTTTTGTATTTCTTGGACCATATGCAAAACTATGTCTGTCTCCCGTATTCTGACAAAGAAAAACGCATGTTTCAGTCAAAGTAAAAATATTTTGATGTTTTTGTACCTAAAGAATTTATTTTTATCTATTACCTTTACGATTACAAAAATTTAGAATTTGCAGCATTTACAACTTAAATATTTTACAATATGTCAATTTTCAACATATAATCAATAGAAATGGTGAATTGTACAACAACAAAAATAAAACCCAATATTTTCAAGAAGGAATTTATAAAACAAATTTCTTTAATTCTGTAAACAATATTATCCATTTTAATTCCATTGCTCCTTATCATTGTATGACATTTGTAAATAAAACTATCAGTAGATGATACCAGTGAATGAAATTTTAAGACAAATAGCAGATATGTTCATATTTTAATGAGAACTCAAAACTTCGTTCGCAAAAGAAACTTGTCTTGGTGTATGTTTGAATAATTTTTTCACAAAGTTTGAGACACATCTTCTCCTACACTAACCATTTCCTTTTTAATCCAACTGCACTTGTCCATCACAATGTGTAGATATATACATCGGGTTTGTTTGTCTAAAAATGAACAACAATATTTTGGAGTAATTTGTCTTTTTAACATTTAATGATAAGCTCACGTCGACGAATGTGTCATCAAAAATTGAACTTTGGAGCTGCATTGTCTTCGCCTGATACGATACATTTTTTTCTTCCTGGAAACCAATTTGTAACGTATTGCTTAAACATATAGCTTTATATAATATCACTTTTTATATACTGAGCGCACCTGAACTCGAACGCATTCAAACACATTTTGACTTCTTGAATGAACATATAACATACTGAAATTCACAATATTTATTCGACATTGGTATGCTTTTAATGAAGGCTGTCTCTCCTGATGGACCAGTAATGAAATTTAACAAATAATGTTTTACAGAAATTTGCTGCATTTGTTTAAATTCTAAAGCATTTGTTTAAATTCTAAAGCGCTGAAAATACCCTAAATTTCAAAACGTATTACACAGATTTGAGTACTTTTTGTACTATGTTCTGATTTCGGAGTTCCTATATTTTGATTCCAATGGTCCTCCTTGAAATGTTCATATACAACAAACCACAATATTTATTAAACATTAGTATGCTTGTATTTAGCCAATCCATAAAAAAATGAATTTCATAAACAGTTCTTAAAAAACAGCATTGTTAATGAGACAATTTTATTTCTATTTGTGCATATAGAATATAATTAAGTTTTATGACATGTAGTTGACAGGATGTTATGTCACATGTTTATTCATTCATTTCTATTATTTGAATTTTATATTTTATTTTATAGGAAATCACAGAGCAAAAAGAAACAACGGTATATATATTTTCGTAAAAATATTCGATTTTTTACTTTGCAAATAATATCAAGTCATTTCATATCATATTTTAAAAAGGCAGAAATTTAAATCGTTAAATATAGTAGAGACTAATTACCTTATGCTTCCTGTAGTTGACTTGTTCATTGTTTGGAGATTTAAAACTTTTAAAATAAAAACATTTAATCAGGTTGTGCTTTTTATAATTACTTGTTTCTTCTACACAGGACCACATCCACACAATCCAGGACATCAAGGTTGGTATAATATGATGCTAAAGAAAGCAAATTCTTCAATAATCAATTAAATTAGCTATAGAGTTAATAATATAGCATAATCTAAATACCAGAGACTGCGAGAGCAGATTTTATCCCGAAATGTCAACCGATGCGAAGCAGAGGTTGACATTTGTTTCAAGGGATAACAATCTGCTCTCACACCCTTTGTGTTATTGTTATTTTTAATAATAATTGCTGAGAAAATAATACTTCACAATTGTTAAATATTCTTTATTAGTGTAACATTTTATACCAATGTTTATCGTAGGATAAAGCGCTACAATACGAAGATTTGGCTGGGTTCTCCACGCTAGAGAAAAGACCTAGTTGTTATGATTCACAACTACGACTATGCTAACATTATTGTCTAAGACTTTCGATAAATTATAAAAAACTTAAATGTAGACGTAATTAAATCATACCAATTAACAGCAGCCGACGTAGTTAATTGGTGCAATATTCAAAAGGATTAATGTTACTCCAATTGAATCCAATAAAGCTGAAAGCCGTAGTTTTAAATCAAGGGAGGTATTGATTTGAAAGAGGTCAAACCGGTGAAATGTCCCTATTATCATAAGATTTCCATAAAGTATATTAAAAATGCTTTGCTACCGACCGTAATGTTGAAAAAAACACATTTTCTTTCAAATAAAATGTGAACAAGACTTTGCGACAAGTTTAAGAGTTAAAATTTAAAAACAAAAATATGGAAAGGCCTCGAAAAGTATAGCACTTAGTAGTTGTCCCTGCTTTCGGGTTTGGCTTCCCATTTCGATTTGTTTGGATTTAAGTGCTTCTTTTGCTATGTTTGGATGATCCTTGACTTCCTACGTTTTGATTCTAATGCTACTGATGGGAGATTTCTCCTTGAAATGTACATATTGCAAATTCTCCATATTAATTCAACATTGGTAACTTTGTATTTTTAACAGCTAATTCATATACGTGTAAATTAAGGAGATTGTATTTTTAGACATAGGTCTGTAAACCAGTTAATGTGAAGTAAACATTAATTTGCCGACGTTAGAAAAACATTAAAAATTGCTTATTGTTTAACAATGTCTTTTAATCTCCAGTCTTAGACTGCTGAAAGTTGCCTATACCTTATTTAGATATTTTTTGGTTTAAATCAACGTTACCACTCCAAACAATCTTAAATATTTTATATATAATATTGTATATTACTTAAGTTTAAGGATAACGCTACCGGGTATGACAAACGCCCTGTCCCGTTATCAGTTTTATTATGCAATAATTTAATGTCACACTGAAACAGAAGTCATATATTTTCACAATTAAAAATTTATCTGATATTATACAGGACAACCAGGACGCAATCCAGGAAATAAACAGAATAATGGTATGTATTTGCATATATTCAAATTATGTAGTGGCATATAAAATATTTTCTGGTATATCATATATTTATCATATTGAAAATTTGATAATCAAAGACATACCATTGGTGTTATAATCCCGATCAGTTATATTATTTCATTTATACTTTATCTATGTTTTTAAGATTAATGTTCCATTACCTATCAATTTTCTTCTTTATCAGGAAACAAGAAACCAAGTGGCTAGCCATGAACTGAATCCTACTAAAAGACACAGATAATATGTGTAGATAAATAAACTAATTGAAAACTATCAAGCTTATTTTGTTTCGGTTTTTATTCAAAATAAAGAGCTATATAAACTCGGCACTTATTTTATGAGTTAAGCATATACCTTGTTAAAATTTTACTTTTACTAGATATCAAAAAGTAAGCATAATCATTTGCAAAAATGATTAAGTTGCT
The DNA here is from genome assembly GCA_034783895.1 of Geukensia demissa. NCBI lineage: Eukaryota > Metazoa > Mollusca > Bivalvia > Mytilida > Mytilidae > Geukensia > Geukensia demissa. The sequence goes on along the minus strand of JARWCS010323280.1, from coordinate 4,814 downwards.
TAACGTCAGGCGGCAAATATTTCAGTCACATTCAGCAATAGAGCACATTATGAATGATGAATGAATCCTTCTTTATATACAAGACCGACACTCTGATACGAAGTTAAAACATGTTAGCTCACGAAAGCAATTGTGCAATATATATATATGGACAGTACAAAGTCTTCTTGGAGGGTTCCCGTGGAAATGCAAAAGTTAAAGTTGAGTATGGTTTATGAAATCCTTCTAATTTACATGTCCAGCAATTATGTGGACCCTGAAAACTTGAATTTTTAATAAAATCGGGGTTTTTAGCAATTATGCAAACATGAATATTTATTTTAACCCATTTTTTCATACAAAAAGTACTAGTCTCAAATTTTGTGTCAAATATTTGATCAAAAGAAAATTTATGTTCAATGATGCACGTGTCAGTTCCAGAACAAGGGGTAAAACCACCATTTAATGTTCTATTCCAATCAATCAATACAAAACAGGAGTGGGAACAGGTTCTCCGGTAGGGTAAGCATCGTCTTTCCTGTGCGCTACACTCGTAGTGGAAATCATTAACTCTAATCCGGGTTGATGTTAATCCGAGAAGATGTTATCTTATCGTTGAATAACTATTAACAGGTCCATTACTACATGTAGTTGAGATACACTTATACAATATGAATCAACCATCCATGATTGCGACCATAGAATTTTAGGAAGGACATCAACCTTGATTGGATGTATCTTTGTTGAAGTAGTTTATGCGACAACAGCAATGTTCTCTTCAGAAAATCCTGATACTTTTAACAGGCAGGAGAGTATCGAATCAACTGCGACACATAAACCCCGTAAGCATGGTAGCAGGAATATTTCCACATAAATATGGGAAGTTAACAATAGGAAAGATGAAGTTATCCCTCCTGATCAATTACGAAAAATAAATCTTGTCGGCTTGTAGGGGCAAAAGTTTGTGGCAATTGGAATGACGACGGTCAGTTAAAAACTCGTCCACCAAATTCTGCAAAAAAGTTATCAATAAAAAAAATCCCGCAATTGGAGAATATCACCTTTATGCTGCCGGTGGTTTGGTAATAAAGATTCAAACGCAAAATTTAAGCCTGTAATTTTCTAAACCCTGATGGTAAAATTCTGAAAGTACAAAAATTAAATCCTATTTACAATAACTATGTTCACTTAAAGTTCATGTAAATAAACAACAATTATAACAATTATAAACGAGGAATGTTCCGGTAGAATGTCACTGGAAAAATAAAACAGTTCAAATGTAATTTCGAAACTAATTACAACATGTACGTGTAAATTTTCTGTAAATTACTCAGATAAGCGGAGAACCGAAACACAATAAATTTAACGAGTTAAAAATGAACTGGTTCCTGCACACTCCCCGTTTCGTTCAACTTATTCGATCGCTTGTTGGTGCGCTCCTTATTGGTGAAAAGAATGAATGTTGTTCCAATGAAGTCTAAACGCAATGCTTACCAAGCACTAGTATCTTGTCCATGTTGTTTGTGGACTCTTGGTTGTGAGTCAATAATTCAGGTTTATTTTCACATGGTGTGCTTTTAACAAGTCTCTTTCAATAGGAAGGAGTATCTTGTAGTTGCCATCTACTGGTGTGATGTATTGTGCCATGTTTCTTAAATGTGGGTAATATAAGGAGACCTCTGGTGTAGGTATTTCATTTCTGTTATTAGAAATATAATTGCATTTCGTTAACACTGGTAATTCGACAATGTTCGAGTTGAGCATTTCCATAAATCTAACAATAAATCCTTGTCCTCTGCGACCGGAAGTTTTTACACGGTCTAATCAAGTCATAAGGTATAATTTTGTGGTTTTTCCCTTATATTAAATAGACGGCAAAATTCTGGAGATGCAAGTGAACGGTTACTTTAATCATCTTTAATTGCGTACCTAATGATAAGCTTGCAAGGCTGATCCTTGTGGAACACATCTACTGGTAAAAATTTTTTGATCTTTCTTTGTGGTTTGTTGTAACTTTCCAGATTTCTGTGCATTTTGCAGTGATATTATCCGCAGATTTTCTCAGAGAAGTGTTTATATGCTCACCGCCATGCCTTAACACAGGCTCCCCGCCATCATGTGGCGAAGACGGGCGAGACGTCGGGCAATATCCTGGGATATGCATGGCTGTTGTATGACGGTCACTTTCGCATTCACTGCAGTGGATCAACTCCTTGCAGTCACGAATCTCGCGTGTTTCGTGTCAACAACATCTAAAACAAACTTTATTTTCTCGCAATATCGATCTTCGTTCTTCAATGGGTTTAGCTCTAAATGCCACACAGTCGTTTAACAAGTGTCGAGCATTGTGTAAAATACAGCGATCCAGTGGTATTTCATCTGAGTTTGAACTTTTTTGTTTTCGATCTAATGTCGTTTTTCTCACACTATTATTAAATGGTCTAATTCCAGTATGTGTGAACATTATAAGGTTTAGATTCGAATATAAATCCTGGGTTGTTTTTTATATCACTTATTTCCCGAATAAATGAGGAAAACTCAATAAATGGCGGATGTGGAACGTTGTGCTGAGTATTAATCTGACGGCTCTATTGATCCACTTTTCCTAAATGCCGTATGGTAGTTTTGTAACTTTTTGTCTTATCCCCGATGACGAGTCAAAATATGCAAGAAGGTTCGAGTTTTCCTTTGTGTATTCGATTTCCGAAAGGTTGTCAGAAAGTTCGTAAAGACGTTTATTGTCCTTATTTGTAAGTTTAGGAAAGTTTGACAACTTTGTTTTCAAAGCGGCTTTAACTATTTCTGGCGATCCATATCGGTTATCAAAACGTTGCCATAGGTGCTCTATGTCTTTTGATGATTATCGGCGTTTGCCGCTCTTTTACAGTCGGCATGTTTTTAAGGTTTGACTCTTAGCCACTTAACGAGAAGGCCTTGTTGAGAATCGGAAACTGCAATTTCGTTGACGACACATTTGAAGCTTTCTTCCAAACATAGTATTATTAAGCCCGGTCATTAGAGTTGGTGTGCCGGGAAAGTCTTTTCGTAGTAAGTACTTGGTTGGATGACTGACTGATCGATGTTCGGGGGCCAGCATTGTCGTTGATAATGTCGGTGTAACAGATGTTTTTTGTGCTGGTGCAGCAATATTTTGCTGAAACGAAACAGATCCGGGCATTCGTTGTTGGAAAGTGTTGACTTCCGGTGAAGTGAAATTGTTAGCAAGAATCTGACGTTTTCAACGGTAAATTTCGTGCCACAATTTGAGTGTTCACAATTTCAGGAACGTTTTGGGTTTCCGGTGTTTCGGTTTTTTACAGTTTCCGGATTATTCTGGATGACTGGTTCGGTTTCAACAGTCACATGATGTTGCATAATAAAGTTTTGTACCCTTGTCAGTGGGTTTTTCCTTTCAAGGGGTAAGTGATTGTCAAAATCTCCCTGTCGAATTTCGTCATATTCTAATGCATAGCATTCTGCCTCCTCTGCCGCAGTTTCCCTTTGTGATTCTAGGAACTGCATTTGGGATCGTATTTGATCCTTCCTAAGAGCGACCACTGTCTGTTGACGAGCTTCTTCTGCTTGTCTTTCAGCTTTCTTCTGCTTGTCTTTCAGCTATTATCCGAGCGTCTTCTGCTTGTCTTTCAGCTCTTATACGGGCGGATTTTGCGTCTTCCTCGGCATCTTGACTTGCTATTTTCATATGTTGTTTGCCAATGACCATTTTTGCTTTGACAGCTTCCGCTTTGGCTCGTTTAAGCTTCGACCTTCTGCAGGCGAATGTTTGTCAGGGTGGCGTAGGTTGCCATGTCGCTGGAACTCTCCGTAGATCTGGTGACTTGACGAAATTTAAGAAATTTCCCGGGAAGACAATTTTATTAGCCGAACGCTGTGACGATTTGTTCTTCGACGGCGGTAGGATGTCCGGGACATTATTCAGAGGACTGCGGCATGACTGCAGAATTAAATCGAAAACACTCCATGCTTTGTCGACGTTTTCTAGAAATTCGCCTCTTTTTTCAGCATACATTTTCCGTAGGTGTTCGGATTCGACTAGCTTCAGGTACAGCTTCACGTACATCGGTCTCGGTTTTAAGTTCCTCCTTATTTTCTGGGGATGCTTTTTTCCTCTGGTAGTGTTTCTGCAGGCAGTTGTTGTTTATCTTGATCCATGTTTTAAAATAGGTACGTGGTTTTCGGTTGTTAATTACAGAAGTGAAAAATGTCACTATTTTGTATGAAAATTCGAGTCACTAATTTAGTGAACCAAGTGTTGGATACGTAAAACATTTAATTTTAATATCAGTTTCAAACGAATGATTTGAACTTCCAGGAAACGTGGAATGAAGCATGTGTAGCGTCGTCACTGTAGGGTCTACGGTGTTACGTACGGTAGCTTCCGGTATCGTTTGACAGGTTCCTGTGGATGATCACGGAGTACTGGCTGGTTGTCAAAATTTTACTTTGCAGCTAGTAATAAAGATTCAAGCCTTTTATTTCCCAAACTCTAATGGTAAAATTCTGAAAGAACAAAAATAAAATCACATTTACAACATTTTTACCTAAAGTTCATGTAAGTACATAAAAACAACAATTATAAACGAGGAATGTTCCGGTAGAATGTCATTGGAAAAATAACACAGTACAAATGTAATCTCGTGCTGTTAATCTGTTACTGAGCGGAGAAATTGTATGAAATATATTTCAAATAAATAGAATTAACAGTTTATAACAGTTTTTATTACATACGTGGTAGTTTCGACAGTTCACTTGGCAACCCAACATATACCCCAACGACACTTACCAAAGAGGAAATCCTTGACAATCATCGGTCA
>JARWCS010323271.1:0-12704 GCA_034783895.1 Geukensia demissa | reverse complement strand
TTTGGTTTATTAACAAATACTAATCGTATTAAATGTTAAGATTAAACTGTAAAAATCAATTACACACACACACAAAAAAAAAAAAAAAAAAAAAAACAAATGTTGAATATGACACTTGACAAACCTGTTCACTACAATGTTTAGGAGACAACTTGAAGTGACCAAAATGTTTAATGAATAGTTTCACATTTTATATTTCGGGGCCTTTTATGGCTTCTTTTATTGTATGGACTCTGATTTATTATTGAAGGCCTAGTGGGACTTGAAGAAGTTAAAGTTCGACTGTCATTTGGTGGATGCTGTCTCATGGACAATCATGCCAAATCTTTATTTATTGCAAAAATGCAAATATGTACTGACCTTAAATACGACAATTTTCATTCGAGGTCTTAATTTTGTTCTAAATATGCTCGGTGTTGTTCTTATTATTATTGTATGCTGAAGAATGTATTACCACTGACAATATAAGCTTTAAATAATCATGATTCATTATGTCCTTACTAGGCGTTTACACCATCAGATATTCGTTCTATTGGTTCATAACTAAAGTCTAAACGAAAAGTCTGATTTACAAGGTTTTGCTTTGAACAATATAACTTTGTCCATATTAAGTTGTGTTTATAATTAATTTTATTCAAAATGTTTTAGCAATTCTAACGTCCATCAATTCTGTTTTTGCTTTAATTGGACTTTTCTTAGTTAAACGTATAAAACAAACCTTTCTCTGGTTACAATACATGCTACCAAAGCAACTGTCAACACTACCAGCGGCACAACAACAGCTATAAGAATGGTATTATTCTTTACTGGTGTCAATGTTTCCTTTGCACCTACAAAATAATTCTATTATGAACAAGATCAGCGCATGAAAAGTATTTTAAACAGACTATTCATTTACAATCAGAAGTATCAGAGACATATAATACATTGTATTATATGTCTCTGGAAGTATTGTTGAGTATATAGAATTCGGAGATACCAAGTGGACAATCGAAAATCGTTAATCGAGAAAGACGCGATCACGGCAAAAAAAAAAAAAAAAAAAAGAAAAGAAAACAGAAGAACGAACCAAATGTAAATGAAAAAAACAGCTCCTGCTCTGTATCTTTTTTAAGTTATTGATTACTATTACGGTGCTTTTTGCTAGTTATGTGAGCATTAATATATAGGTTTTATGAAATGAATCTCTAACTTTTTAACCATTTTGGACAAATCCTTTGAAGAAATCTTCAACAGTCTTAGAAAATGCAATGTAAAAATGGTTTCGGTACATTTTGTGTATTTCGGATGTTTAAGAAAAGCTCTTAGTTTTTTATCCAGTCATTTGGAAAATTGGAAAATTTTGTCGTTTTCCGTTATTACTATACTAGCTCAAAGAATTCGTAAAATTCGGGACTAATATTTTCACAAACAATCAACAATTTTGATATGAGCACAGGACGAACAACAGCACCTGTAATAATTCGAACATCCAGTTTGGTTGCCGGTAAAATAGGTAAATACTTTTAAATTCCCTTTTTTAAAAATTTTATTATTGCTTTAAGAATGACGTGAAGGTAGAAGTTTAATTCAACTGTCATTTGGTTAAAGTTAAAAGGTAGCCACATTTAAAATGATGAGACTATTTTGTCTTTCATCATCCCCGGACGAAGACCCTTCGGGTCGAAAATTTGGGAGACTTAAATTTTATTTTTTATTTTCTTTGTGTTGTACATTTGCATTTTGCATTGTTTACGTTTGGTTTGTTTTTTTTTTCTTTTAAATGTGGCTACCTTTTAACCCTTATCATTCAGTTTTAAAGCCATCACGCAACATTTACTCTTTTTTATATTGTGTATTTGGTGGATGACTGTCTCATGGACAATTATGCCACATCTATTTTCATATGAATGAATAGCCAATGCATGAGAGATTCAGTTCATGAAATGCGGATTAGTTTATTATATCATATTCGAAGAACGAATCGATTAAAATTCACAGCTGAACTTTTGTGTTTTATAAATATAAAACATAACGTGGTGTTGTTAAGATAACTCGTATTTCCTTTGTTTATCCCTTAGAGTAAATCCATGACTAAAGGCATGCAAGACAAAGTACCTCTTCCTGCCGTTAATGGAGTGCAGTTTGAATCTGATTTGCAATTACCAGCTGCTTTACAAATCTCACAGTAATTTGTGTGGCCTTCAGTTTCAACATCTGCAATGCAGTACTTTAATAATCAAGTGGCCAATGTAAGCACCGAACGGTTTACGTAAAAATCAAAAGAAAAAATTCAATGACTCGACATCAGATAAAAGAATGATATTGCTCAAGTGTATGTTTTCACACCTTAAATACCATTGGATGTAATAGTTCTTTTATCCTACAGACATGTTCTTGTGAGACCTAGCAAAGTGCAAAGTGTTCATTACTTGAGATAATCATTGCATTTTGCTGGTTTTTCCAACGAATCTACATTAATAGTTTAAAAATATTATGAATAATTTTTGTTTCATGATGTAATATTATTTTCATTAATATAAAATTTGAGTATTAAAATTTCTTTTTGGTTTCTAGTCTATTAACAATTTTTATACAACTTATAGCTGTTAAAAATTGTGATTGTTTATACGGGTGGTCAAATTTAGATTCGCGGACGTTCTCTCAATTTGGCGCTCCAATTTGAACACGTACGTTAGGCATTTGGTCGTTATATTGCGTCGACGTCAAATAACAAATTGTCAATGAATCTGTCGCAAAATTAAGATAATATTTTAACATTTTCAGAACCATCACTCGATTTTATTGTAATAGGTGCAAAAACCAGTGCCAAAAATACATGTTTATAATAGTACTTACCAAATAACGAAATACACCATACATGGTAATAATATGTACTAACCTTTAGTTGGTGTATTACTATTTGTCGTTTCATTGTTAGTCGTTGTGGTACTTGGGTAGATAGGAGCTGACGTAATAGCATCAGTTGCTATATCTGAAAATTAACAGTAGTGTTTCTAGATAGAAGCCATATAGCTGAATAAGTTATGTCGATTCATTAATATAAATACATTTTTTCAGTATCTCGTCTCTTGCCAGAATTATTCTTTATTAAAAATCAACCTTAAGCAAATGAACGGCGGACCAGCAGCAAATATTTATTTTACACTTATTTTCCAAAAAATTGTTGTGATCTATTCATATGGTATGTTGTCTCCATAGCAATTCATAGATTGTACAATCCAAACATCGGTTTATATCATACATAAGGCAAGGTTTTGTTGTTATGAAGAACATACTGGGGAATGTGTAATTTGTATCAAATGCAAATGGAAATTTTTTAAATGGAATCTGAGCTAAAATTTGAAGCAAACATTTATCATGTAAATTAGCTTCCGGTTTGTGGTAAAAAGATTCTTCCTCTGCATTTTCCTGTAAAGATTGCAGCTAGACGACTGTGAAAATTGCAGCACACTTTCACTAAACATTTTTAAAACATTTCAAATGACTTTTTTTACAGCAAAGAGACTTTGTTTAAATAAAATGCACAGGTAACGTGCAGCATATATGTTCCTGCACAAAAGACAGCTGACATGAAATGTAAACATCAGATAATTAAGCATCATTATTCATTTATTCATTGCAATATAATAAATAAATGTCTTAAATAATTATAATCTAATCCTATAATAAATGAGGTTTTGCAAAGCTAAATCATATATTATGTGTATATCCACACTGACCACACAGATGGTAGGTACTAATTTTGAAAATATTGATCTTGTTTACAAACAGAAAACCACTATTATATAGCTGATTGTACTTAATTGTTGAAATGCATCTGTGTGATTAAGGAATATATTAAGTTCAAATCTTAATTTAAAGAATATATTTTGACATATACTCATAGATACAGTCATTAACATAAATTTGTCAACACGCTTTATGCTTATACTAGTCACATATTACTTGACGACAATGTTCATTTGAATTGCTATGGAGTCCATCACTGAAAAAGCATTACAACTGATAGTAAAGGTTAAAAATATCCTGCAAACATTATTCAACAAAAACCTTTCTTCTAGCGTTCTCCTAACATTTTGAATGCTTAGCAAACGTTCTTTAGAAATAACAAAAGTAATCCCAAGAAGTTAGCGCATAGATGACGCAACGAAGCAAGAGTTCTTGAAAACTATTGATTTTTCACAAATGAAAATCGTATTTTATATGAATACCAAAGACACACATTTCTATGTTTACCATCGTTCCGGTCCCATTATATAAATTATTTTTTAAAAGTTCTTTCACCAAGGTTTAAGTTTTTTCACGGAATTTTGACGTTTTAGTTTCTTTGATAATTTATCCTGAAAAGTCCACATTTTGGAAGAAAGTAGATTTGTACTTAGTTCTATTTATAAAATTAAAACTTAGTTGATGTAAGCAGGATTCATTATCAGTAATTCAGAGCCCCGCCCCCCCCCCCCCAAATCGTGTGTTCGAGCCTGGAGTTAGCTTTCTCAATTTCGTGCAAAATATATTCATATTAATTCGTCAATAATAATTGGTGGTTTCTCTAGCGGAGAGCTCCGAAGAAGCATGGTAAAACTCGATAACTTACAAGGATCACCAGGTAATAGACACCCAAAACATCATTGTTACATCAACCCTTTAATTTTCATTTCCAAATAGTGTAATTATATTATAATAATTTTCACTTATGTACCAATTATTGCAGTGTCAGAAAACTAATTTTTGGGGAGTATTTGTTCTCTGCTCATCACATCCGTACCTGGTTTAGCTGTTGATATTTCATCATCATCACAATCATCTTCCTTGCATTTGTGTTTGTCTATACAGCCTTCACGTCGGTGACATTTTTGGCCTCGTTTACATTTGCATTTTTCAGAGCAATTAAATCCATACCATCCCCTTTCACACTCTGTAATTTTGAATATAGTTTTAGATACAAAATATGCATGCTATTAACAAGAAAATAGATCGCTGCAATAAAAAATCAGGGCATATCAACATTTAAGATGTAAACACCATCCGACATGAACCTCTTATTTCATGTGAGTTGCAAAATCATATGTATATATATTTATCCTTTCTTTTTATTAAATATTACCATGTAACCGCCGAACAAAGGTAAATTTTGTCACTGTCAGAAAATATAATTTGTCGCAAGCTCTTCAAGTTCTTGGTCACTTTTAATAAATTAGAACAATGAAAGTAGGTGTGTCTCATAAACCAACCAAAGACAAGTCTGCTTTTAAGGCCAATTTTTATAACACCGATATTCACACATTTTAACAAAAGATTGAATATTTCTGATCAGCCATCACTATTCTTCTGAGAGATTCTTCAGACACAGCCAAAAATAAACAAATTAAAGAGTGAAGTCGTACAAGATCATTTTTCAAATCAGACGTATTATTTTTCAAACAAAATTGTACAGGCCCATTAATAAAAACCAAAAAGTATCATTCCGCCAATTTGTAGAGTTTTATTCAATCCTTTACAGTTTTAAAATGATTAAATTTTACCCATTAGTTACAATAAATAAGTGGGTGTAAATAAGGAAATTCCGGTAAAATATGAGGCAACACTTGACAAATATTACATTGTATCATTTCCGTGATATGTGAAATAGTTAGCGTAAACAGAAAATGATGCTCTTTGTAAAAATTAATATTCATAGGGGGCAATCAGCAGCGTCAGATTAAACATGCCAAAATTCAACGAAAAGAATATTTAAAGAAAGAAGGATTTCATCAAATAATGAAATGATTGCTTAATTTTTTTATTATTTACTTACTTTTGCATTTTCCTTTGTTAGTTTCGTGATAGCCGTCGCAGCAGGATTCGGTAGAAGAAGTAACGTTAGCTAGACCATTTTTAATGACCTCTACATGCACAATTTTCCATATACTGCAAAAAACATGCTGTCATGCATTACTATAGATAGAGGCAAGAAGCACAAATGTACTATAATTTCAAACTTACTGCATCTGCCTTTTTTATTTTCTCGAAAACCATCACAACAGGTTGTAATGTTAAAGGTGATATTTGCTATTCCATCTTTAACGACGACTGTACTGTTCACAACTCTCTCATGACTGTAATGTTACAATCTGACATAATGTTGTGTAGAAAAAAAATTAAATGTACTACCATTGATGGTAATTTACGTTTTATATTTCTCAAAAAAATACCCCCGAACTTTATAAATCCATTTAGTTAAGTCAAAGACTATATATAATTGGTTGAAATCTGAAACATTGATTTCATGCAAGAGTATAACGCTTTCATATTATCAATATATGACCCTTATAGTAAATTTAAACGGAGCATGGGACGACCGCAGCCAGTTGAAATTTTTACAATGAAATATATGATCAGTATGGATAGATTGCATTTTTGGCCACTTTCATCTTGATCTCAAAAATCAAAATAGCTAGAAAAATTCCGTTGACCTAGTACTGAAAGCACTGAATGAAACAAATCTAATATGAAAAAGCCATCAAAATACATGTTTACAAATGTTCAACAAAAACGGAAAATTCGATTATGATGGACACGTGTTTCAAGGAATAACCTCTGATCCGCAACATTTAAACTAAACATAAGAAGGCCAACGTCCAAACATAGTAAGTAGAAGCAATTGATTATTTTTTATGCATTCCTTAAAAAAAACTAATTTAGAAAAAACATCAACATAGCAATACATACGTTTTTTAGATTTAGGCGTGTCTAATTTTCAATATCTTATATCGCATAAACGGGCCTTAGCGCATGATAATAGTTTAGTGAAATCTATCTTGCAGGAAACAAAAAGAAATCACATCAAAATCGGTTAAAAGATAGATAATTTATTTTTAATAAGAACAAACCCGTAAGCCCCTACCTGTAAAACAAATGCGGCTACAGCAACCAAATATTTACCAACAATTACTAGTATCAAAGAAATCAGTTAACTGGTACAAACATTATTAGCTCACCTGGCCTAAAGGCCATGTGAGCTTTTCTCATCACTTTGCGTCCGTCGTCGTCGTCGTTGTCGTAAACTTTTTACATTTTCATCACCTCCTATGAAACCGCTTGGCCAATTTTAACCAAACTTTGGTGGAATGTTCCTATGATAGTCCTCATTAAAATTTGTGTTGGATTTTGCCGGGCGCCATTCAATATGGCCGCCATGGCTCGACATAATTTAACATTGGACCCTATGAGAATTTTACATTTTCGTCAACTCCTCTGAAACTGCTAGTCTGATTTTAACCAAACTTTGGTGAAATAGTCCTTGGATGGTCCTCTTTAAAATGTATGTTCTGTTTTGCTGGGTGCCATCCAATATGGCAGTTTTCATGCTTCATTGACTTCAAAATTACATGTACCACCATTGATGGTAATTAATATTTTTATTTCTTAAAAAATACCACCAAAATTTACCAATCCATTTAGTTAAGTCAAAAGACTTTATTTAAATTGATTGAAATCTGAAACATTGATTTTACGCTTGAGTATAACGCTTTTTAATTATCAATACAGGAGTGTCATAGTCATTAAATTAAAACGGAGCTTGGAACAACCGCAGTCAGTTTACATGGAAAATTTGTACAATATATGATCAGTATGGATAGATTGCATTTTCGGCCACTTTCATCTTGATCTCAAAAATCAAAAGAGATAGAGAAATTCCATTAACCTAGTACTGGAAGCACTGAGTGAAACAAATCAAATATGAAAAAGCCATCAAAATACTTGTTTACCAATGTTCAACAAAAACCGAAAATTTGATTATACTGGACACGTGTTTCAAGGAATAACCTCTCATCAGCAACATTTAAACCAAAACATAAGAAGGCCAAAATTCAATCACAGTAAGTAGAAGCAATTGATTACTTTTTATGCATTCTAAAAATTTTTTTTAGAAAAAACAACATAACAATACGCTTTTATGATTTAGGCGTGGCCTATTTTCAATACACTATGTCTCAAAATAACGGGTCATAGCGCATGTAAATAGTTTAATGAGCCCTATCTTGGAGGATCCAAAAAAGAAATAACATCAAAATCGGTTCAAAAATAGATAATCTTTTCATAAGAATAAACCCGTTAGCCCTACCTGTAAAACAAATGCACCTGGAGCAACCAAAATATTTAACAGCAATTACTAGTACCAAAGGAATCTGTTTACTGGAACAAAAACTATCCCGGAAAACTATCTTTCTAAATACACCAACAACAATGACGACAACCCATAAGTGACCAGATTTCGCGGTATTTATGAAACAAAAACTATGCTTTTTGCAAATTTACAATGTACAGATGTTTTACCTTTAAGAAACAGTCAATGTCATATCTGTAAAGAATTTGAGAAAAATACACGTTTACAAATTTTGTACAAATATCTTAAATTTTGTTATCTCGTCAACAGAATTATATCAGTACTGAGGAAAGTCGGGATCCAAATACAGTAGAAACAAGGTATCGTTTCTGGATGAGGTTTCATTGTTAAATAATCTAGAGTTCCAAATATTTGTAATAAAATTATCCAAAGAACTTACTTAAAAAAAACTAATACCAGTAATGACCGTAATCCCATTTTTGATATGGATTTAAAAATTGAGCAGGATTTTTTATGCACTTAAATTTATTATAAAAGGAATGATTTGTCTTTTCCTACAGCTAATTTTCCTTTTCTGGATAGGGACGTGACTTTGGCCCTTTCGTATGTTGTTTGCATTTCAAAACTAGTTTGGTTGTTCGTGTTTGCTCTTAAATTTCTGACTTAAATGATCGCAGCCTACATCTTACTTGTTAAACGTTTGTAGCAGGTATACAGTTATCAAAAACTTCTGAAGACTTTTACAAAATTTCATAACCGTGTCAAAGAGTTAATACAAAAATACGTCTTCCGCAAATGTAGAATTTTCATACGACAAGGGATATCACATCTTGCGTTCTATGGAAACAATACATAGAAAGCATACAATTTAAAAAAGAAAGATCCATTGAATATTACTGTTCCGTTAAATAAACTTATTAATAAAGGGTAAAGGTTTGACGTTATTACAACTCATCTTGTTTTTGTTGGTACAGATATAAATAAACTTATCACTTCCTTACACAGATATAAATTATTTTTTCATTGCAACTATATTTTATTCTTACGTTTATTGATAACGCAGTTTTAAAACATACTGTGTTTGATGATTTCTCTTCCTAGCTTCAGAAATCTAACCATGAGCTTGAGTTCAGAATCTTCAGCAGTTTTAAGAGAAGTAGCTTTTTGTGTGAAACATAAACCCCGTAAGCAGGGGAAACAGAAATATTGCCATACAAATGTGGAATTTACAATAGGAAAGTTGAAGTGACTGCAACATCTCGTTTGTGGTCAATCTTAGAAGCAAGTTTTCCCTCTGTCAGTCTAAGTAGGAAGCCGATTTTGTCTTTGGTCTCCCCTAGTTTCTAGTTTGCTATGATGTATTTGATCGAGATGTTCAGTGAACGCAGGATTATTCAATGACAAAAGATCAAGTAAAATTAAAGATCTGGTCAATTTCTTTTTGTTATTTCCTATGAGTCCCTGAATGAATTCTGCTTCATACGAGTACAAAAAAATGTCTGCTGGTAGGGGCGCAAATTTGTGCCAATTGGAATGCCAACGGTGCGTTTAAAAACTCTCTAACCAAATTCTACATATGTTGTCAATCTTAAAATTAATCTTAAATTATTCCACTACAAATATAATTTAGTTGTCTGTAAAGTCCTTTTAGTCATATTTAATAACATTTTTGTTTCTGCACACGTTACAACAGCAATTGGACATGTTTGTAAAGGGTAAATAACCTCAAGATATTACAATTACATAAATGAATAACACTACATTTCTGTACTTTACAGAACATAAATCCTTAAGAACAATAAACGCAACATAAAAGCGAAAACCAAAACACTAAACTACGTTAAATTCCATGTGGTAAATTACTAATAAATATGACTTACCCGTCGCCCCTTTTGAGTACACCTGTTGTATTGATTACCAAACTACTGTTTCTTAGTTCCCTAAAATATAAATTCAAAAATTATTATTTAATTTTAGAGGTAGCCATTTTTTGTTACCACGATCGAACCTTTAAGTTTTTTTTAATCAAGCATTTTATGAGAAGTTTTTTTTAGTTTTTAAGTCACATTTTTCGCAGTAGATTTAGAATACGACATGTTGTGGTTTGGATACTATGGTTATATCACTACCAAATGAAATTATTACTGATGACTTCTATTTTATTCAATTCTTTAACGCAAATGGTAGATGCCCAAATCATTCTCAATATTGATTCAAATATTAAAGATGTATCTAAAGAACAATCCCCACTTACACTGAAAAACCCCCTTAATTTAAAGGTAAATTTCTTTAAATTGTGGATGAAATTGTAAGTGGTCAGCCCTTGGCTTATGGTAATGTGTTATGTTATGTGGCCAATGTTAATGTAATGGTGACGTAATGTGTAATGGGCTTAACTTTTTGTAATCGTAATGTAATGCATAACATTACAAAAATTGGCTGTAATTCGCCATTACTTTCAGTTAAATTTATATTAAATGGATATCGATCTGCTGCTTGATTTCTCATCCTCAATAAGAAAAATAAGAGTCAATAAGAAAAAAAAACACTTATTCGGAAGTATATTTGTTGAAACAGATTAAAAAGTCTATCCAATATTGCATATTATTATCATTTAAAATCAGTCAGGTTTGTGTAAAAAAAATTCTCTTTCATTTCTTAGGCAAACAGAGATTAGTATTTAATACAAGAGAATTTAGTATTAACTTAACTTAGTGTTAGTAAATTATTTATTCCTTTGAACAATGAATTTGTTCTGATATTTTACACATATATTTCCAGATTATAATTCACTGATATTTAGAAAAAACAATTTTGCTAAATAAACAGACATGTATATAATGTTGTTTTGTACTTTTTATTATTGTGTCACAGTCCTATTCAATATTTTCAATAAAAAAATCTACAGATATATATTTTCAGTTCTGAAATTTTCACACTACCTGATGGATAGACTGTGGTCATTTTCCTCTCGTTAAGTATCTGTTATGAACATAAACATTATTGTTTGAAATAATGCAAAATCAAATAATGAAAAACTTTTGATATGTGAACATATAATAACACATTCAATTCAGTAGTTAAAATGTTCAGACCTGATAGTTGTTCATTCAATGACAATATCTTTGCAACTTCAATGATGATTTATATGATGAAGTACAACATGTAACTTACTTACAGTATTTGTATATAAATGTTTCAACATCTGGTTTTCATTTATGATGCCTCAACGCAATGATGTAAATTTGTATTTAATGGTTAATGTTATGCGTCACATTGGTTGATTGATTGATTGTTGGTTGCTTAACGTCCAGTGGCAAATATTTTATGCATATTCAGGACGGAAATAAAATCAACAATTATCAAGTATCAACAATTACCAAAAGTGTTAAGGGACACAACAGGGCAACTGCTTTTGACTGCCACTGGAAAATGGGAGGGATGGGTAGGGACATCCTCCTCTTTTTCGAAGTCGACAAAAGGGATATTTTGCATGCATGGAGCGTGTCATTCTCCATCCACGTCAACCGCGATGGTCCACGGCCAGGCTTTCCGTATTATAACTTGGCAGCCCCATATGAGAGGGCTCCCCCGATATGCTCTTTGGGTCGAGCTCTGGCGACCACTCCGGTGCTCAGCACTACATTGGCAATTAATGTGTAATCTAAGGCATTACATCAACAAATTTGAGTAATGGTAATGGTAATTTAGTGCTCAAATTTGCAAAGAAATGGTAATGCTATGAATTACATTTTCATGTACTTGACCTCCAGGCCTGCAAATAGTATATTAAAAGATAAGAAAAATTAATGATATACATAAATGGACAGTTTCTATTATTCTTTGTCGTTTTGCCTTGAGTTGATTTTGAATTTTTGATACTTTACCTGTCGTTTATAATTAATAACTTACCAAATTGTTTTTGTACAAACACGATCAGATGGCCATAATTTGTCCTTGGCATTCCTTGGTGCAGAAAGTTCGATAGAACAAAACAATACCATAAATATTCCAATGAATTTATAGCTTATAAGCATTACATAAAACCGTTGAAAAGCCTGTAAAAATAGAAATTCATAAACAACATATGGAAACAAATACGTATAATTCATTATAAAAATTTCATTATAAAATCATGTAGAACATTTATCAGAGAATTCCAGGAAAGTGATTCTGAAAAATAATATAAACTCTAAAAAACAAAAGCGCACATACTGCGAATCAAGTTTTATCGACATTTAAAAATGACAACAACTTTGATGCAGTATTGTCTGTGATAAATTGTTTAACTCATTGTTAGATTTTAACCTATAGTATACCCCCGTAGAAATCAATAAAAAAAATTGAACTCATTGTGAAATACTTTGAACAACTAGGCCTAGGGATGAGCAGTCTAGGTAATATTTCAGCCATTTTGAAAACATGAACACATGCAGTTAAACAATCCAGCTAAAAAGGACCACGACGAGTCAATGAAGGGAATATTTTTTGTCGCGACAGGACGCCAAATTTAGAGTTTTGATTGATTGATTGATTGTTGTTTAACGTCCAGTGGCAAATATTTCATGCATATTCAGGACGGAAACAAGTTAGC
>JARWCS010323261.1:0-12704 GCA_034783895.1 Geukensia demissa | reverse complement strand
TCTATGTTTGTCTTTCGTTTCATTTTGTTGGTCATGGTCTTGTCTGTCCTCGACTTAACGATTTCTGTCTGCCCCTTTGGTATCTTCGAATTCCTTTTAATCATTTTTGGATTTTATCATTGCAAATTACAAAATGAGATCTAATGTGCTAACAAAGCCGCCACATCGCAATAAAACTATGTCAGAGCTATTCCATGTACAGATCTTTGTTCATACAATTTAACAAATCGTGCGCTCGTTTTTCGTTTATTATTCGTTCGTTCGTTTTCCCACATACGCCAAGAGCGTTCGTTCGTTCGTTTACAATCGAACGATTTATTCGATTCGTTCGTTTTCCTATGCACGATAGGATCGTTCGTTCGTTTTAAATTATTTTTGTGAAAAACAAATACAAACGAACCCACGAATGCTCTTATTGTACGTTGGAAAACGAACGAACGAACGAATGGAACATATAGACAAATAACTTCAATATTTAAAAAGTATCGGTGTTCAAAAGACGATCTTAAGCTACCGTGTTCAAGAAAGATATATTGCAAATGTACATGCATGTAAAATCTTGTAAATCTTTTTCGTCTTCAGTTTCTTATAATTTTTTAATTAAAAAGATTGCTTTTTTGCATTTATTGGCAATGAACTTGACATTCTACATTGAATTGGGCATAATTATATTTGCCAAATTAACTTTCGCAGAATAAAAGTAAAATAACTTTATATGCTTAACAAAGTTAAATAATATATGTACCTGATAGTGTTATGAATAACAGTATATTTGTATGTTGCAGTCGAGTATTTTGATATATCATTACGTAATTTTTCGTACTTATAACACAAAACTGTTAAAGTTTTGACACTAGAATAACCTATATATTGTTGAACGCAATTATAAGTAATAATCACAAAATCTTTTTCAATTTAATATTCTTTCATTGGTTAAATATACATGTAGAGAATTATTTCTTTACTATGTTGTTAGTATTTGTTTAGAAAGATAGATCCAGGGATATGTTATTGATAAATCTTAGACCTTTCAGGGCGGATGTATCCACAAGTATACATGGAACTTTTCTTCAGTTTTGCCCCAACGCGACTCCAAGACACCTTGAAATATCACTGTAATGGTCCTGAAGGAAAGTAAGATCTAGTGGCTATTCTTCAAATGAGAGCAACATACACAAGTTGTTGCTGACAGGATCATCAGATGTTAGCTAGATGGTCAAAAAGTTGCCAAAATGGCAGTTTAGTCTGGGGTGGGCAGTTATTTGGACTTCTGGGGCTTAGAGTTTTGGTCAAAACCCCTTCATTGTTTGTTTTGCTACAACAACAATGGCTGTTGCATATGAAAGAGCATAAGAATAT
Source organism: Geukensia demissa (assembly GCA_034783895.1). Lineage (NCBI taxonomy): Eukaryota > Metazoa > Mollusca > Bivalvia > Mytilida > Mytilidae > Geukensia > Geukensia demissa. The sequence continues at coordinate 11,345 of JARWCS010323261.1, read as the reverse complement.
TTTTTTTATTTTTTTCTGAATTTTGCCACCTCTAAAGGGCTCTAACAACACTTGTTGAGATTAGTTCAGTTTTGAAAGTGTTAATGTAATTTTTCAAAGGCAACAATAAAATCAGCTATTTTCGGCATTTCCTATGTTCAAATCATTCTATTTACAGAAATTAATACCACAAATTTGTCCAATTTTCCACAATTTTGATAATTGAATGCTGAATGAATAATATGGTTAATATCAAGGAAAATTAATTTGCCGGGAATAAACGCGTGTGTTCCATCACCTGTGTAAGAAAGAGAATTGCAACACGAGAAAACCATGGATACGATTGTCCCATGTGTGAACCATTTTGATTCCTGATATGGGCTACTGGTTCCTTGTTCAATGCATTTCAAGAAATTTCTTCAAAAAGAACAACAGGATTTGACCAGAGTTTTCATTTACAAATAAATCTCTATACATTTCCCTTTTATGACATGCATGTGTTATAATAACACAAATAAAAATTTATAAAAAGGTTATACAAGTGATGAAATATTACACAATATGGAACTGTCGGGTAAATTGTGTGATGTTTCGCTTATCTTATGGAAAGTTGACAGGCAATATGATTCATTTATTTAGCCTTATACCTCTTAGACCCAGCTGGCTTCTTATACGGTAAGACTCAACAGGGTTGCTGCCATAATCTCAAAACCGATTTCATGACATGCATTTCATGCCGTGAAAATACCATCAGCTCAGTGGAAACAAAATGTAATTTCTTAACATTTTGATGTAAACAAAATGGATAATAGTATAATGAAAATTAATCACCAGTTTTGTTTAGCATTGAAATAATTAGTAAAGAAAGAACATTATATGTACATTCTATATCCGTATCACATGCGATACTTGCACTGATATATGTCCAGAGCCCCACGGTCTGATATTGGTAAAAATTGATGTTTGCATGTAATACAGGTAAAGACATGTAATCAACCACATGTAATCAACCACTTTTTTGCAAGCAGTGGAGAAATTGATATCAATTCCGTCTTTAGTATTATCCGATGTTATAAAAATCCTTAATAATAAGAGAAATCCTTGATTTAAAAATGTACACGTAGAGTTAATTTCAAGACATTTCATCGGATGTAAATGTCAACAACAAAGTCAAAAGATGATTTGTAAGTTCTATAATTCAGATGGATGCGAGAAAAAATGTAACGTCGAACATGTAGGGGAACCAAAATCGTCCAGGATGCCCAAAAATTGTCCTGCTAGATACAAAAATGCCTGGGGATACACCGCGCGACATATTTTTATACAGCATCTGCATTACGCAATTTTCGCAATAATGTCGATCTTGTGGAAAATGTCTTGAAAGATTTAATTTTTATTTATCTAAGAACATGGGATAGGTAAGAATTACTTAAAAATTGTGCAGATCGTCAAGGACACCATGCGATGATCCAATTCCCATAAAAAAAGGACACAAACACCCACAATAATGAATTTGTACCATGATGTATATATCAAGGATGATATATCAATGGACAAAATTTTATACAATACCACTACCATTGTATGGTTATCCATTTTTTCTCTGATAGTACAAATGCCTCCAACTTCGTTTTTACGTCCGGCAACTTCACCCCTTATTAAACCGATTTTACGAGTTATTACCCTTATAACAGGTCCAGTAAACTAAATTTTTCGATTCTGACATTACGATAGAAGTAAACACAGATCATTATTTTTATACAAAGCACCACTAAATTAATTGGTAACCATATAAAAATCGGGAAACATGTATAAAACTAAAAACAAATGGACCATTAAGTTTTCCAGAGATTGGATCTACAGATAAAGAGACTATGAATAGTCAGTTGAAATCCATATTCTGTCAGATTTTTTGTCTTAAACATATCTACACTTGACTTGACTTAACGTTAATTGGTCGAAAATAGGATATGTGACAAAGCACTGGAATCTTTTCGTTATATGGAAAAAACTTTTCAAATAAAATTTGTCGGGAATACGCATAAAAGAAAAAACATACAAACTGACTCTTTAACTCTACTATCACATAAAATATGACGAGAATCACACATTTATATTACAGCAACAAAAAGACACTGATTTTATTGAGATTCAATTTAAAACCAGAAGATTACGAACAAATGCCAAGAAGATGATACACCGAATTTAAGTTAAAAAACTTTATAAGTTCCCACAGAGATTTCATCAAGGATGCAGGCCGACCCCTTGATTTCCCTATATTTGTTTATGTAAAAACTTTAAAAGTATTTTTAAGACAACCCCTATCAAAATTTCATTCAATTTGTTATGTTGAAGAGAGAAAACGAATTTAAATGTTTATTCGGATATTGATCAGGTTGGGGACAAGGTGTTTTTTTGCGAATAATTATTCATTTTAGCAGCAGCCTCCTAAAATGAGGAATCTTTTCATAAAACAAAAAAAAAAAATAAAAAAATTATATTTCAGACTTATAACTAAACACGACCTGAATAATATGCCAATTTGAATTCTAATTTTGAATGTTATAAAAATACAGGTCCTTGAGGGGTTGTTCGATATGTGAGTTACTTTTCCCAAAAATTTCCCCGACTTTTATTATGAATAGTTTTCAAAATGCTGCAAAGACCATTTTTATCGAATCGTTATTTACCAAAATTTAACCGCCCTTTAAATAAATAAATTGGCCTTAGAAATATTTTACAATAAAACAAACCATATATTTGTTCAGCTGTAAATATCTTATGAATAATTTTCATAGTGAATGAAAGCATCATTTTTGGCTCGTGTCATTACTTTCCCCCTTTGAGGAACGGAATTGTACTTATTTGAAATAAACTATCAAAGACTGAGTAAACGTATATATTTCTCAATATATATGTCACTCCTGGCTTTGTGCTTCTTATCAAGATTTCATTGATGGAGGTTTGCAGCTAACAAGAAAGCAACTGAACAAAGGATTTCTCAGGGAAAGATAAGAGGCGGAACATTTTCGGTCGCCATCATGATTTGGTTGACCGGTACTAAATATACATTTCACAAATGACAATGATTATCTTCCGACTGTCATGAATACAGATCTGTTCCTATACCGGTTGTGACCTACATCGATTGTGGATATATATCGACTTTGACTACTGAGTAGTTCCTCTAGTGGAGCAGAAATTGCTTTCCCGTCCAAAGCATTTGAACTCACCGTGACTTTTGTAGGGTTTGTGTTACTCAAGCTTTATTTTTAGTGTAGTGTTGTGTGTTCTATGCTTGTCTTTCGTTTGTTTTTGTTTGTCATGGTCTTGTCTGTCTACAGATTAAATGATTTCTGTTGCCCATTAGGTTTCTTAGAATTCCTTCAGAGTACTTTTTGTTAGAATCAGAGTGGTTATTAACAAAGAAAGTTTTGTAACCAAATATATGTATATGCGTTTGTTATCTTTTTTAACAAAAGAGAGCTGAACTACGGCTTTTAATTTTTCTTTCCGTTTTGAATGTCGAATAGTAGTAAACATGGTGGAAAAATCAAATATTTGATGCTATTGAAGAGGAAAGGGACCTAGGCATTATAACAGATCTTTGGATTTTGTTTAAAATTCACATTTCTAGAATGGATTGTTTCACAGTTACTCTAGAGTCGGTTTTTTACTACTGATAGAAGAACTGAAAGTGTCTTAGAAAGAGGTTTTGTGGAGCAATTGGCAGATCCTGCAATGTAACGTTGCTTGTAAGAACACTTGTGAAGCTTTGCAATCCAGTCAAGTTAAGGAAGATAATATTCTTCATCTTTAGTTGAAATTCCAAAGGAAAACAAAACTGACCGATGGTTGCCAAGGATTTATTCTTTGGTAAGTGTCGTTGGGGTATATGTTGGGTTACCAGGTGAACTGTCAGTGCCTTATTCTTTATCAAGCAGTCTATATAGTGTAATTTACAAACAAAGACCATGTTGCTATGGGCTTTATCGCTGGGGATGACAACATATTTGTCATGAAGTTCAGAGAGATGTCTGGCAACAGTCGGATCTTTGAAGACTGAAGATTTGGCGTGTGTATTCATAGATCTTTTTAACTTGTGAATTATGTTTCGGTTCTAATGCTACTGGTAAGAGGTTACACCTTGAAATGTACATAAAGCATACCTAAATTGTCCATACTTATTTAACATTGGTAATTTTGTATTCTGTATCAACGACCTCACAGCCTTCACCCCTTCGGAAAGGTATTTAGTTTCTCTCCTTCGCGCTTTGCCCACTGGCATAATCCTCGACCGAATCCATAAGGAATTTTTATGGAATAAGACTCACGGAAGTTTGATATTTTGTCAAACACACTTCGTAGAGAAATGTCTTCGACAATGTTCAGGTCACCAGTAATTGTTTATAGTTGAACATGTTGGCAGCAACAGGTGTGGTATAGGCATTTAAAATGAACAGTACAGACTGATCTTTAAAATAAGGTGGAATTTTAGATTTGACGTATTTTTGATGGAGAATATTGCTTAAATTGATTGCGTCAATCTGAATGGATTTAACACTGCAGATCAATACTCAAAACAAATACCAATCAAAATACAGTTGAATCTAATATAGGAACAATAAAAGTATTGATCTCAAAAGAAATCTCGCAGTTGCTGTCTGCTAGTTAAAAACTCCAAATCAATTGATTAGGACACCAAGATTTCCTTTACTACAGGGTAAATAAAAGCACGTCCAGTTGGTTGAAGTGTTTAAATATCATAAGATGCAATGGAAAAAAACGGGTTTTTTTTTTCAAATGTCAATACAAAAATATATAGACAGGATATAAGAAATATTAAAACTGTTTAGTTTTTGATTATTTAAAGCTTAAATCTAAGTTCAGTGTAGAATACTCAATTAAGATATCAAAAGTGCGAAGTCCAAAGAGAAATGACGGATTCGAAACACATAAAAATGATAAAACGAAAACAAAAATGAACAAAGGCTTGGAATCCGCGAAGACCCTTACGAAACAGGAGTGAGATCAGGTTAAGCATCCCCTGTCTTGCGCGCAACACACCCTTGAAATCCTTAAATAAAAATTAATTGAACTTGTCATCTAAATCTTGTTTTAAAAGGTCTGTCTGAATTTTTGTTCAAATGTCCGATTCATAACAATAAAAATGAATCTGAAATGACATGAGTTTATGCCCATTACTATGCCAACTAAATGTAGTTAGACTCGGTTGTCAAATTGTACAGAAATATTGTCAAGAAAAATTCGATTTATAAGATTTTCCGTTAATAAAGGATTATTTTTATTGCAGCATTTGGAAAAATAACTAGATTTTTAAATGAAAAATTGATTTGATATGAAAACTATTCCCTGACAAGCTTGTGTGGAAAATGGTACAAATAGAAGAATAAGCTTGACTGTCTAATGAAGAAAAAGGAACTTGGACAGACTTAATTTGGTCAAAAACACCAAGTGAATTTTAAAACTTCAAAACTACTTGATAGATGAATTTTCGTAACATTTATCACAGAATTAAACAATGAGAGGTTTATTGGTAGTTTAACACTAGTTTAGAATTCAGACATACGTGGTACTGCATTTACTAGAAGCAGAAATTAAACGAGACTATTACGGAGTTTTATAAAGAACTTGAATACTTTGCAGACTCTAACTGGATGGTAACATTTAGATGCTCATTTACATTCTGTTGTTCTGTCAAGTTTGTAGCTTGGGAAGTGTGCGAATTACAACGTTTCAAGTTCTTTAATTTTGCGTTTTATTCTTGAGACAGCATGATATATTCTTGTATCTTATTAATTCGTTTCATGACGAATTTGATAATGTTTCAAACGAATGGTAATAATTTTGATTATTTTATTCACGTATTTGTCAGGGTTTTTCTTAAAAGATATTTCTGAAATTTCTTTTTATCTTTTTTTATATTATCACGTCATTCTGTTCAATTAACTTTGGCTGTAGGACGATATTCATGTCCCTTTTCAAGGAAAGCAATACAATTTCGCTCTTTGATGATGTTAAGATCTCATTTTAAAACATCACCACAAGGTTCATATTTAAACAGTCGCATGATTCTGGACAGTTGTTGTTAATTTCTTAATCATAAGTGACAGTTAAAAATCATATCTCTGGTAGGTTTTTTTACTTGAAAGAGAAGAAAATATGTTCAATGTTATCATTATAAGTTGGAATATGTTAAGTGATTTTAGGTTGTATAAATTTACAGGGAAGATCAATAAAGTCAATTACTTTCTTATTATAGGTTTTTTAAAAAAAATAATTGTTGATGATTTAAGATTTTTTTACTTTTGGAAATAATTTGTTGGAGCAGTATCTAGAAATGATAAATGCTGCTTATCAAATGGAATTAAGTGAGATACTGTTTCACATTCGTTCCAGATAATTTAGAATGTGATTTGGTACAGCCTTCGGACCACTCAACATTCCGATTTTTTGTGTTCGTTCTGATTTTCATTCTTGCCGTGTGCGTTACCGGCCATTACTTTTTCGCATTGTATAAAATTCCTTCGTTGATTTGCGTGTCGAATATAATAAGCACACTATCTTGATTGGTATCTAACGTGCGTGTTTCGAAGATTGAAGCTTGTGGAATATATTTCGTTTCGATATTAAGATTTTGCAAATCATGTGACTTATTTCGCCATACACAAAAAAAAAATAGTAATAAAAGTCTCGTGTTTTTTTTTTTAAAAAATGATCATAAACCCAGTCATTTATGGTATTTAAATTATATATTACCTATCAATTAATTCAAATCCATAAATTATTCTATACAATCGAGTTAAATTTGAAATGAAATTCTAACTCCAGTTTAAATTGGATTTAAGATGCGAATGCGTCTTTCTGGTATATGTTCCATATTCTTTGTTTAAAAAATACCTTTTACAATATTTTTCTTCATATGTGGCAATGCCCTGTCCTTAATCAAAGACAAACTTTTCAAGACAAATAAAATAACATTTTTTTATAAGTCTCTTGAAATAAAATAGAGATTGTCGTCCAAATAAATATAAAAATAAAGCACTGTTTTCAACAGGTGCTTTTAGAGACATAAAAACTGTTTAGGTGGGGAATTTCCATTGTTCTTTTTAATGCCTACATGTGTATAGAGTAGCCATATAACTTGAAATGAAACATTTTATACAATGGTTGACTCACTCCACTTGGAAACTTCAGTATTTTACAAACAATATGGGTATAGAACTGTTATCTTTCTATTTTATTGGACGACTCACTTTGTTCCAGTTCCTGACGAAAATTAGTAATATATTTATGAGAAAAAAGGTCTGAAATTTCCAAAAAGCCATTATAAGGAGTAAGGTTATAACAGTACTTCAATAAAATGCGAATTATTACAGCATATTCATAACATATCAAAAAATTACATGTATAAATTATTGCAATCAGATGAGAAAGAAAATTTGCAATTACATTCAAATTTATATGTAACTCTATTGGCATTCTACTGGGTCTTTTTATAAAATCCCGCCAATAGAGTTATCTCCTTTTCATATTGTAAATCCCATGGAGATTTTTGTATTGATCTAAGTTCATCTACCGTTGAAAATAATATAAAATCGAAATAGTTTCTGTTAAGATCATTATAAAGATAGTTCGTTTTTGCCAAATTGTATTGAGATTAAAACAAGATCATTACACCTTTTACTTAAGAATACTACATTCCATGAGATGAGGTTTCTGTTAAGATTAAACAAGAACTTTTTTTGCCAAATTTTATCGAGATTTAAAAATGACACCACCTTTTATTGTCAAAAAGGCATTCCACGAAGTGAGGTTTGCAGTCAATAAATAATGTCTTCCATTATTTCTGAAAATAGATATTAAACTTTGAGTTTCCCATTTATATTTTTGGGATTTGAATGCTTCTTTTGCTATGTTTGAATCTCTGATTGTCTATGTTTTTGTTCTAATGCTACTGATGAGAGGTTACTCTTTATTATAGCAGACCTATTTTTTTCATATTTATTTAACATTGGGAAATTGATGAGTTGCGATGATATTGACGCTTGTTTCGTTTGATACATCTGCCATGAAATATTTCCCTGTGTTTATTTTTTTAGGTCATTTCCATAGCATTGTCTATCGAAGTTCATTTCTTAGATTTGAATTTTAATATTGCTGATGTCGTGATATTGGATGTTGATAAAGCAAACTTTAACATTTTTTGCTACTGTGAAAACTACAAAGATGTTTTTGATTCCTTTAATTAATGGTTGACGTGTTTTCCCACATATTGCACAAAGCAACTTGGATCTGTTCAAGTGATTAAATAAACTAAAGATGTCGTTTTACATGTTATATTAGAATCAGAGGAGAATGAAAATGTCCGCATGTTTACCGTTATTTGATTCTCTATGTATTTAACCAGAACAAGAAAATCATTTTTTGTCCATTGCAAGGTAATTTTTATATACACCAACATATTTTGTATTAAAATTTATGCGCTATTGGTCTTTAAGGATTTATTTTCTGTTAAAGATTGAATTTCGAAAATATTTTTAAAGGTGGGGGCGGAGCGTAATGGAGAATTATATAAATTGTCTGACCGTTTCTTAATATTGTTATAGTTTGTAAGACTGGTGAAAGTCACCATTAACATAAAGTTATTTTAACAAAATACACGTACTTATTTACTGGAAATTTGAAATGTATTGATAATAAACTTTAATTTAATATAAAGACTTGATCTTACTATCATGTAACCAGACAGAGATAGCACGTTATAAGAATAGTCCATCGAAAATACAGCATGACTAAGACAATGACCTAGAATTAAAGAACAGGGTAAATCCAAGGAATGACAGATCTTAATCTAACGTCATAGAAGCGACAATCTAAAATATTTTATATGTAAAAGAGTTTTTAACCATGGAAAGAAAATGGAACATAATCTACAAAACATCTACGCCATAACTACTCTGCACTTATTTTCTCTTCAGCATTACCCGGACTAATATTACGAAATCATTTTGTCATACGCTTGAGCATTGTCTGTAATAGTTTTCTCAATTAAAATATTCAATTATTGATTCGTTGCAAACTTACACTAGAATCGACGTTCATTGACGTTCAATACTTTCCAAATCATTTGCTTATTTTTTGCAAAATTAGGTTTTGTGCATAGTTACATGTACCGTTGAAGATCAAACGTCAGGATTATTCCTTGTTTTTTTTGTTAAATGTATTGCAAAGTATAATATTTTGTTAGAGTTAAAACTATACATAACATTTACTTTCGAGAATATATTTGGTTATAAGAGATTTGTTTTTAAAAAAGAAGGCGTCACAAATGACGTTGCAAAAACCAATACTTGTGACAGTGAAAATCATCTATTGACGCACTATCCTTGCCAAAAAGCTTTTGATGTTTCAACATTTTAATATTCATTTGTTTTTGGATGATATTTGCGTTTTTTCCTCTGAATTAAGAAATCTCAATTTCATTTCAAACTAGTAATCATGATAAGCAGTATCAAGCATTACATGAAATAATTCCTTTTAAAACTACATAATCACACGGCATGTAATTCTGGCAAACCCTTCAAATTCATCGTTACTTCAATATTGCATTAGACTAAAAGTCGACCGTAAACACTTACCACAAACACATTTTGAATTTTTGTTTGCTTTAATCGCAAAATAGACGTAATTAATGATTTTACGACTTAACGATTTCTGTCTGCCCCTTTGGTATCTTCGAATTCCTTTTACTACATCTCAGTAAATATCAATAAAATAAATAATATAAGAAGACAATATTTGAATTAAACCATGGACAAAATGTTGGCGTATTGAACATCCTTTGACGATATGAATATGCTTTCAAGGTTTTTTGTCGGGCAATAAGTAATAAAAAGCTGATTCAATGCTTAATAAGTTGAGTTTTAAAAAATTAAATATAATTTGTTTTTCCGATTGTAAACTTTCCGTTCATGTCTAGGAACTTTCCAGCCGCACCTGCATACGGAGTGTATATTTCTCACGTGATACGATACTCCAGGGCCTTTGCTTCAGAATTTTATTGATAGAGGGTGTTAACACTCCGGAAGTTTTTCGGTTGCCATCATGATTTGGTTTACTGGTACGAAATATCCATTTCAGAAATGACAATGGATATCTCCCAACCGTCGTGAATACAAATACGTTCCTATACCGGTTGTGGCTAACATTGTTTGTGACTATTCATCGAATTTGTCTACTGAATAACACGACGGGTGTAACTAGTGTAGTATGAGTTGCTTACCCTTCCGGAGCACCTGAACTCATTCTCCTTTTTGTAGGGTTCGTGTTACTCCAACTTTGGTTTCTAGTGAAGTGTTCTGTGTTTGTCTTTCGTTTCATTCTGTTGCTCATGGTCTTGTCTGTCTTCCGACGTAACGATTTCTGTCTACCCCTTTGGTATCTTCAAATTCCCTTCATATTATCATAATAATATAGTGAGTGTCAAATGTAACTCATCTTAATTTCTAGATGTAAATCATTAAAGTATGAGAAAATCTTTTACTGTTTTCGAATAAATTGATTTACAAATATTTGTATTTATCGTTGTAGAAAGAAACACCACTTCACGAAGCAGCAGAGGGAGGTCATTTGTCTGTTGTTGAGGAACTAATAAATAGAGGGGCCAATATCAACCAAGTTGACTTGTGGGTAAATAAACAATAAATTACTGCAGATTAACAGGATTAAGAACATATTCCTGTCACTTCTGTTACCACTATGTATCTTTAAGTCTAACATAAGTTATAGGGGGTTAGAGGATATATCATTATTACTTATTTGATAAATAAAAACAGGAGACGTTGTATGATGGAAATAAGTGTTCTGCACGTTCTCGGAATAAAAATAAAAATAAACTCATGGTGGCAAACAAACCATATCCTCAAAGAATATACTTCAATTTATATCAGACAATCATTTATAACGTGATTTTTTAAAGTGTATGTGGAAAAGGTTTAATTTATCAAAATCGAGGAATGTAGTGATATCCAAAATTGAATAACATATGAGTATCACGACAGGTGCCACTAGTGGAGCAGGAGTTGCTTACCCTTTCGGAGCACCTGAACTCACCCTGGTTTTTGTAGGGTTCGTGTATCTCCAGCTTTAGTTTTCAGTGTAGTGTTGTGTGTTATATGTTTGTCTTTCGTTTCATTTTGTTGACCATGGTCTTGTCTATCTTAAGACTTAACGATTTCTGTCTGTCTGGCAACACTCAGATCTTTTAAGACCGATTTCGCGTGTGTATTCATTGATCTTTTTAGCTTGTGAATACGTACTTGTATCAACGACCGCACAGCCTT
>JARWCS010323250.1:0-12705 GCA_034783895.1 Geukensia demissa | reverse complement strand
CACTTTACCCAGACACATTATTCTGACTCTGGGCCGACCAGTCTTTGCTCTTACTCCTAAATGCTGCGTGCTTAGCACAAAAAAAATCATAAGGTGCCATGGCTACGTTGCCGTGCTAAGTAGTGCTGGTGTCAAAGAATCCGAATTTTAACAGCGTTCAAACTGCATTTAACTATACATGTTTGATATTTATATTTCAAATAATTGTTATTGGCATACATAGAATGAATAAATAATATAAATATACCTTTCCTTTTATAAAAAGATCGCATAGTCACTCAGAGCTTGCAAAAATATCAAACAAGCAAAATAATATAAATATTAAATATAAGTGAACAGGGGTATATCTCGTTACATTTTGATTTATTTCAAGCTCAAATATCTTAATATATTTGCATCGTATAAAAAAATTGTAATGTTAATGGTATGATAATATCAGTTTGAAATAGAACAAAAATATCAGCAAGATTTTAATTTCTTTTAATTATATTTCAGGGAAAACACAAAGAACATGGACGAGCTTGAAGATGTTATTACTACTTTTAAACCAAAACGACAAGGAACGTCAAATGTGGCATCTGGGTCAGCTTCAGAAGATGGCGACTTCAAAGCACTCATCGAGAAACGAAAGGTATGCAAAAATATTAATATAGAAAAAGATATGCAAAAAATATAAATATAGAACAGGAGATGTGGAATGATTTTCTATGAGACAACCATCTTAAACGTGTAAATCACAAACTTCTACAGGTTGCCATAAGGCCTTCTATAAAGTCTAAACCCTACGGCAAGCTGTAAAAGGCACCAAAAATAAAATCTGACGGTAATCAAAAGAAACATTGACCAAATAAGTAAACAATACAAACAAGTAACACTTGAACATAAAAAACAACGGCATCCACTGGATTACAGGTTCCTGGCTTGAGACTGGCAAATAAAGTATATGGCGGGGTTAAAAATGTTTGTGATTACCCAATCTCCTAACCCGTGACAGTAGTGTGACAAAAAGACATAAAAACAGACTAACCAACTACATAAGTGTTTACTTTTAAAGCCGATACATATTACGGAGTCAATAATAAATAAAACAAGAGACAACAAGATGTACCGACCTCGAATAAGTACTCGGTGTTTCTGACAGATAAAAATTCAAAATACAAACACAGTAGAAAAAACAGGTTATTAATATGCTTTGTTATTAGATTAAACAACGTAAAATGGACGGCTCACTGAGTGTAAGGACATTAAACACAAAAGTTACCGAAGACGGTTGGTGCCGTGATATTTCCTAACACAACCAGTTTTGTAAAAGGGGAACCTTCATGAAGATTCTTAACGTAATGACACATAATTATACTAATAAATGTCTTCGTCTGCCTATCTATTTATCCCTTAATGCCCTTGGCTATAAAAATTGAAAAACTCGGATAAACTCAAGATAGGTATGTATCAGATTTATGGCAAACATTTTTTTTTCGTATTTTGTCCCACAAATAGGGTGTAGCTATCTCCGTACCAAAGTTGCTGGTCCTACAGAAGGAACGTCCTTATATTATATTTAAATTGTCAAAACGCTCTGGCTTTGATAATGCCATGTTAGCAATACGTTTAGGACCTCTTGCAATAGCTCATTTTACGAGTTCAGGCACTAGGGTAAGAACATACATTGTATCTATAAGCCCTCATTTTCATGCGATCTCTGGTCAGTCTATATATTAGTTAACTGTTCCTGTCCTCAATGGGGCCCCGTGTTCGTCAACTAGCAATAAATCAATAGTTTGTTTGTTCTTTATGCACTATGTTTTGTATCTTGACTAAATGTTTTCATAAGAACTATAACCTTAATTGTAAATTTAAGTAAGTATGCACAGTGTTGGTCTTTTGTTGTTGAATAAATATCTATAGACAGTTTTTTATTCAACGTACAGAGAAAATATATATTTTGGCAATGTATGACTAACATATCTATTTTGTTTACTTAAATATATCAGTATACACATTTCAAAGTGCTTTCCTTTAAAATATACGCATACTTGTTACGGTGCCATTAGTTTATTTATTGAAAATTTTACATATCAGTCCGAGCTTTTCCAGTCTAATGAAAATTTTACCCTATTTATTTTTTCCCGTACGGGGACAATAGATAAAAAGATATTTTGTATTTAGGTTTTTGGCCAGTATTTGTGTCAGTCTAACATAACTTTTAGCTAGTATTTTATCTGTCATGTAAATGTTTGCCAGTTTGTTGTCTGTCCTTAACTGTTTGCCAATGTATTATCTGTCCTCTATAACTTTTGGCCAGTGTGCTGTCTGATCATTCACTTTTTGTCAGTGCGCTTTTGGCTTATGTGTTGTCTGGACCTCTAACTTTTGTCTAGTGTGTTGTCTGTCTTCAATTTTTTGGCTTATGTGTTGTTTGTCCTCTATCCTTTGACTAGTGTGTTGTCTGTGTTTTAACGTTTGGCCAGTGTGTTGTCTTTACTTTATATTACAGATTTTTTGTTTACCAATTCGGGTATCTTGTATATTCGAACTCGTTTTATATTTCTATATCTTGTTGTCTGAAACTGCTTAGCCAACTGGAACATCTAATGGAATCGTTCTGGAGTGGCTTATTCGAAGTCATGGCATTTATTTCCGTGATATTCAACTCTTTTGGAATTCTAAATCCATGTCGCCGTACGTAAGAACCATCTGATGGCCTTAGTTTAATTCAAAAGATTTGTTTTCCATTCCATTGTTGTCATTTACTTGACTTTTTTCACTTTACACCACAATTTTCAGAATTTAGTTGAAATTTATAATACTTTCTGACATGTCTTGCTGAAAATATTTCTAGAACTACAACTTTTCCAAATTAACAATATTTAGACATTTCTTTTACAGTTAAAAAACTTAAGAAAAATAGGCTAAATTTTGGGAGTTTTGAAAGAATTACGGTTTTTGTCATTAAATTTGACGTTACTGTGACTCATTAAACGACTTATTGTGCATTTTAAATGAGTTTTGAGGGATTATTGTTTAACATTTTTTTTACAAAAAATAGGTAAATTATATGTATATATATAAGTGTTTGATTGTCTTCGAGACAGCCATCCAAAACCTACTATAAATTACAAGCATCAAGTTGCCCTAAGGCCTTCAATAATTGACACATATCCACACCCTATAGCAAGCTGTAAAAGGCCCCAAAATTAAATGTGAATGTATTAAAACAGCCATCGGCCAAATAAGTATATAATGTAAAACAAGTATTACATTCAAACACAAAAACAACATTCCGTTCCGAAATGTACAGATCCACGAGTCTCATAATGAACTGAAATCAGTTAACAGACTAACAGCTAAAAGTATTTAGATTTCGTTAAGACATAAACAAATATTAAACTCTTATAAAAGATTTATACCCTCCTCGAACACTCGCAAAATTTTGGAAGTTAAGCGTGTGCAATAAAAGGAACGCTTCTGAAACTCGGAAATATCGCAACCTTTATCTAATAATAACTTTAAATTTTGAATATTAAATTTTGAACATGAGCGGTAGCAGGCTGAAAACAGTTGAAGGGGCAATCATTTGATAATAATCGGGGGCATGGAAGAAATACGAACAGAATGCAAAAAGGCAGACGTAACTTTGTAATGAAAAATGCAGGATAACAATATACTACCAATATATAAAACAATTAAAATCAAATGGTTGCTCCCTAACAGCTGGAGGTTAATTTAGCATCTTATTTAATTATCGAAAGGAGGGGGGTTGATGAATTCTTCTACAAATAACCTTCTAGAAACCAAAATTAATACTCCTATGATACTTTCACTCAATTTTTCATAAAAATAACTCCACACAAGTCCAAAACGACCCATCAGAAATGCAGTCTTTCACTCTAATTTGGAAAGGAGTAAGCCCCATATTTCGCCCAAACTGTAGATTTTGTGACACAATAATAAGTTGTTGTGAAAATGCTGTTCAATAATCGTTTTTTAATAATTCATAACATTTTCTTGTATAATTTTAGTCATTTCGACAAAATCAAAGGGTATATTTGACTATTTTGACAAGAATTTAACATTTTCGGTAAAAATACTAGATTTTTGGAGGTGTTTTGTTCAAAATAGATATGATCGCACATCACTGAGAAAACATCACAAAGATATTTTAAGCAAACATTTGTACTTCATAGATCTTTAATTGTGCAAAGTTTGGTTGTGATGTTTTTGTGCGATCTATATAAAAATTGACAAAATAGTATCGAATATTGCATCAAATTAACTAATTTCTTAGTATTTTCACATTTTAAGCATTTTCTATGTGTCATGTGACCATGCATTGTAGAACTAATTAAACTAAAAATTCTGTTGGATTTTCTTTTTATAGACATTTTTCAATGTAAAAAATATAAAATAATAGATATAAACCAATTTTCATTTTTTAGTCAAATTCCTGGGCCAAAAATGGCCCTTAACGACCCTCGTTCTTTTCTACCTTGAAGAAAAGACGTTTTTACCCATTAGATGAATATTTTGACCGCCACAGAAAACTCAAAACACTTCTCTTTTTAGATCTTCAATGGAATTGTCGCAAATAGCCATAAAGGATACCTTGAATGGGGTTTTCGTTCAAATTCATAGGTTTTTTTTTTAGATTTTATTGGGTTATCAGTGATTCGAGGTACCTTCCCAAAACCAGATTGAAATGGTGCATGTTAAACGTTGATTATGTCCCCTATAACTATCAACGAATACATGAAACAAAATAAAACGATAACACACCACCGGAGCACAGGCTGAAACGAGGTTACGGTTTCGTCCCCATGTAAATTAAACACTGAAATAAATATATATCTTACATTGACATCAGACTCTCACAGGCTGATAAGTTGCAACCAAAAACACCCCTTCATATAAATTCAAAACTGAAATATAGATCTGGGCAGATGATCGCATGCTCATTTTGAAGTGACTGGGAAAGTCACGTTCTTATGCCAATTGCATTTTTATTTTTAAAAATGATGTATAATATGAACATTACAGTAATTTCACTTTGATTCTAGTTCCTGTCGACATGCCCTAGGTGCAAACACTTGGTTTGTCATAGCTGCGGTCAACAGGCCCCGACTATATAAAACATAAATTTCCAAATCCAAATTCATAATTGTTCTTGAGTATTAAAAGCTGTCAGATGTGATTCCATTGTTTTATTTGAGGTTGTGATTTTACTTTTCATTTTTAGATTCTGGCTAAAAGCAGACAAAGTTTTGATCTCGCAATAATAGAAGATTCCGAGTTGTTAACGGAAAAAGTGCCCGATATAAAACCTGAAAGACGGACTTCCTATGTAGACACACAATATGAAGATCTCCGACGAAAACTTTATAATTCCGTAGCCACTGGAAATATTGGCGAAGTTTCACAAACGTTAACATCTTTACCTCCAAACATTTCAATAGCAGACGAATACTTCCGGGAATTTGAGACAGAGAAAAACATCTTACACGTAGCATTAGAAAACGACCAAATTGAAATGGCAAAATATATTATTGAAAAATGTGATGAAAAATTACTTACACAAAGATATCAGGTTGGAAAGGACTACAAAACAGCATTGCATCACATCACTGAGAAAAATAATGTCGCACTTGCCAAGGCGTTACTCGACAGGCTCAGCAAGAAAGAGTCCAAAATCGAGGCAATAAAAGCAGAAACTACAGTAGAAGTCGAAGGTCAGCGTCCTCGGAGTCTATCTTCGTTCCACTTGGCAGCTTTTAAAGGATTTACTGCATTGGTTAAACTGTACGTCGAAACGGGTATAGACATTAACTTTCCCAATTCAAAACGCGATACAGCTTTGCTCTGGGCATCCAGATGGGGACATTTAGAAACAGTTAGCTTTTTACTAGATCTCAAAGCGGATTGCATGGTTGAAAATGACAAAAATTCTACAGCTCTTCATTGGGCAGTACGTTACGAACATGTTGACGTAGTGCGATTTCTTCTTACAAAAGGCAAAGCTGATCCAAATAAGGAGCGATTGCAAGGTTTGGTTGCCCCGATTGTTCTAGCTGCAGCATTAGGAAATGTAAAAATAACAGAACTTTTATTGGCCAACGGTGCAAATCCGAATCATGTGATACGAAGTGGTGAGACTCCTTTGCATTTAGCTGCAAAGGAGGGGAACGCTTCTGTTATTTCCGTTTTGCTACAACGTAAAGCGGATGTGAACCGTAAAGATGATAATGGAAACACTCCTCTTATTAACGCGGCAGCTAATGATCATTTGAAGTGCATTGATCTCTTAATGAAGTCAGGTGCCGAGGCAACAGTCAAGAATCATATGGGACATGATGCGTGGTACTTTGCCTTACAAAGTAACAATGATGAAGTGTTAAAGATCATCTGTGCTCATTCAAAAAACTGTAAAATTCCACACCTCGCTGCTGCAAAATTAGGACGCGACGAAAAAATTAAGGTTTTACAAAAAACTGGAATTGACATTCAAGAAGTGGATGAAGATAAAAATTCTCTGATACACTATGCTGCCTGCTTTGATCAGCATCATGTTATTTCCGCCTTTCATTCACGTGTAGACATTAATTTGAAGAACAAGAAAGGAAACACGGCTCTACAAATTGCTTGTATAAAAGGCCATTTGAAGTCGATTCAAGCCCTCATAGATGCAAAAGCACAAGCTGATATTAGCAATAAGGATGATCGAATGGCTATACACGTGGCAGCATTAAGTCCAAACACAACACCGGAAATTGCAAAGTTGTTGGTTGAATATACAATTAAATCTCATACATGGGAAAGTTTAAACTCCGTTGATAAAGATGGCGATAATGCCTTACATTTAGCAGCGGAAAGTGCAGTACCAGATGTATTATGGGAATTCCGGTACGTACGTTTCAAAGATGTAGATCACAAAGGAAATACTCCATTACACGATGCCGTTCGAACTGGACAACCGGAAGTGCTAGAAACCATGTTGGATATTTTTGAATCAATGCAGCGTGACGCGGATATCAACACACCAAACCTTCGCAACGAAACAGTGTTGCATCTTGTTGCTTCTGAAGGATTCCAACAGAGCGTTAGCCGAATAATATTTCTTGGGGGTGATTTAGCTGCCAAAGATATGAACGGGAATACTGTTCTTCATCGGTTGATTGTAGAATCGACCGAAAATCTATCAACGGGGGAAAAACAATATACCAATATGTTAGACACAGTTCTAAACAGTGTTGTACGTTGGTGGTGCATGCGAAACAACTTCCAAATACCAAACCAAGCTGATGTTATTTATATGAAGTACAAGCGGGAAGCTATTTCCTATTTAATCTATGACATTAAAAATAAGAGACACTTATAAGTGATGGGTTTAGCTTGCGACAGAGCCGCATCTGAGATCCTTTCAAAGTTGATGCAAATTCCGGGTGTGACGTCATTTCGAGAAGATGATGCCACATTGTACGATGTTACTTATTTTACCCCCAAAACGAGCTTTTCATTGAAAGGTGCACTGTTTGCACAAAGAGTTCAACAATCTCCATCCACGCATGACATGGACACTCTGAAACGTACCGAAAGAGAGAATTTTAAATCATTACCATTTCTACAACTGCTGGTTCATCATCCAATGAAAGAACGTGGTGCACAGGTGCTGAATATACCTCCGCTAAAGAAAATGGAAGAAATGTTCAAAAGTGTGTGTATGGTAACGTATTTAGTCATGATGCTGCTCCATGTAATATACATGAGCGTTTTTAGTTACACAAGTATTACTCTTCTTGGCAAAATGAGAAATACGACAGATTTACTGGATTCAGATTATATTTTAGTATACGTTTGGGTGCCATTAGAACCGGCTGTTTTTCTTCTGTATTTTTTCATTTCGTTTGGAGGCATGATAAAACGGGGCGATAACATACAATCACTATCATGGCGGTTCATACTACTCTTTCTAGGCTTTTCAATATTAACTATTTCATGGATAATTTTGATAGTATACAAAAATGTAGATAACGACTATGTTTTGGCTGTAATTTTGTGTTACGGATGGCTGCTGACCATTTCATTTACGAGCGGAGTAAAAGGAATTCACTATTTTTGGCGCATGCTTAGAAATATGATCGTCAAGGATATCTTCCGATTTTTGGTCTTTTATGCAATTGTATGGCTTGCATTTTCATTCGCATTTCATGCAGTGTTTCAAATATCACAAGCCATTGTTGACGTTTATCCGTCACCTGGTGATACCTTATTTATGGTATTTAATCTAATGATAGGGATGGCCGAGATATTCGATGATAACTATGAAGATGGCATGGCTTCGGTGGGTAGGAGTACTGCATACAGCAAAGTTCTGTACATGTTTTATATAGTTCTCTCAACTATCATCCTCTTGAATCTGTTGATTGCAATGATGAATGACTCATACTCCAGTATTCTGGCACACGAAAAGGTCATTTGGCGTATAGATTCGGTTGATATTGGGATAAATATTGAAAAGACAATACCATGGATGACCAATCCATTTAAATGGTTACAAAAACGGACGTTGAGCACGATTCATTCCTCAGACGTTTGCGAAAGATGGTATGTGAGAGTTGAAGATGGAGAATTCTCTAAAACTGAGAAGAAACAGGACGCCTCAGTTGCTGAATATATAAAAGGTGAACTTGATCAGCGAATTAAAAGCATTGACATGCGTGTTACAGGACTTGAAAAGGATATTAAAGAAACACATAGTAAACTTGAAGAAACAAGTAGTAAACTAGTTAAGATTTTGGAATACTTTTCACATAAAAAAGCAAAGAAAGAAAAACGAAGAAAGGAAAAAGAACAATCAGAAAGATAACAGTGATTACTTTGCATAATTGCCAATAATTGTACAACGCTCATTAGTTAGTTTTTTGTAAACTTATGATGGTAAAATTATTTTATTATAGTTATAAAATAAAAACGTTCAGGACATTTATAACCAAAATGATATTAAAACTAACAAATAACAGATAGTCGTGTTTCAAGGCAATATGCAGACCCACTCCGTTAAAGAATATTGATAATCTTTTGTATTGGTTAAAACTGACATTGTTTTCGAGTTTTCTCTCCTTATGTATCATGGACCGCCTCGGTGGTTTAATGGTTAGCGTGCTCGCCTCGAGTGTGGAAAGTAGTGGGTTCGTTCCCCGGCCGGGTCAAACCAAAGACATTAAAATTGGTATTTGCTGCTTCTACGCTAAGCACGCAGCATTTAGGAGTAACAGCAAAGACTGGTCGGCCCAGAGTCAGAATAATCTGTCTTGGTAAAGTGGCACGTCTTCCTGTGGACTGTTGCTTTCGTGAGCTAGCTCAGCGTGTCGGTCTATTAAAAAGCAGGTTTCATTCATCATCACTCATCATTTATATGCTCTCGTCCTGAATGTGCATGATATATTTGCCGCTGGACGTTAAGTACCATTCAATCAATCAATCAATCAATCAATCTAATGTATTATTACTTTATGGTAAAAATGTTCTTCTGCGTAGTACGTAAGATACCTAAGTCTAGTATTGAATACCCTTTCGATATATCAAAATTGCATATATAGTCCAAAGAGAAAAGACAAATTCAAAACAAAATGTAAGATAAATCGAAAACAAAATGTCTTTCCGAACAGCACATAATTTCTAATCTTTATAAAATATGGAAAACTTATTAGGTAGCATTAATGAAATAACTTACTTTCGACATATATATATAATCTGCTATCCCCACTCACCAACGTAAAAATTGGAAGTAAGATATTTAGTTATTTTTCAGACAATACTCCTATTCTGTTGTTATTCAGTTAGAATACGTGTGTTAATGCTATTAAGAATTTAAGCTGGATATTTTTTAAATAATTAATAATAAAACTTAAGTTAAAGATCCGTAACATTTCTATTAAAACCGTTGTTTATTGATAAGTTATATCTAGAGACAAGGCTTGTAGGACATGCCTTACACAATTTAAAAATTGTCGGTCCCCATTCAACGAACGTTCTTTGGATTTCACGCATTTTGTCATGTTGCCTTTTTTGTTCAGTTGTCAAACAGGGATGTTCCTCACCCCTGATATAATTCTTTTTTCAATTTTGTTTACGTGTTTCCAAAAAAAAAAGAATTCGATACCAAAGGGGCAGACAGAAATCGTCAAATCAGAAGACAGACAAGAACGTGGCAAAAAAAGAAATACAAACATAGTACGCACAACAATACACTGAAAACAAAAGCTAGAGTAACACCAACTCTGTAAATATTATGGTGAAATCAGGTGCTCCGGAAGGGTAAGCAACTCCTGCTCCACTATGGCAACCGTCGTGTTTCTCTGTAGACAAAGCTGGTGTATAGTTGCAATTGATGTTAGTAAAAACCGGTATAGGAACGGATTTGTTGTCATGAAAGTGGGAAAATATCCATATGAGAAATAAATATTTCGTACCGGTCAACCAAATCATGATGGGGACCGAAATATTTGCGGAATGATGACTTCTATCTTTCCTTGAGAAATCCTTGGTTCAGTAGCTTTCTTGTCGCCATTAATCCTCTATCAATAAATACCTGATAGGAGGCACACGTCCTGTTATAGTGTATCAACTCCGTATGCAGGTGTGGCTGGAATGTTTAAAGTTTACAATGGGAAAATCAAAGTCATCTCTCTTGTATAAAGTTTTGTTCTGAAAGTCACAAATATTTGGATGATGCTTTTTAGCTATAAATTTCCATACCCGTTACCTGGTGAAAAGGTTTTTGCTTATTAAGCCAGGATTTTAATCCCAAATACCTCCTTCCTTTTCTGAATCATCTTGATACGGTTCCGATTTACTAATAAATCTACCTGTAATTTGAAAAAGTTCAGTAGTTTGAAAATTTGCTGTTTTGATAAATGAGTAAATTCGCTATTTTGGCAGTCGTTTTTTTTATTATTATTGCTTTATAGATATTTTCCTATCCACAGTCCCGTTTAATAGCAAAATACCACATGCACATTCCGAACTGTTTTGTCTCCATTTCCGATTTCTATCGTAGATGATTATAAGAAAAACATACAGATTCGAAGGATATCGTGAGGATCCAATGGAGTCCAGGTTGGACCGGCCCCTTTTCATAAAGAAATTATTTTTTCGGTCATTAGGTTAATTTGTGAGATCTCTGCAGTGTGAGTTCTTATTTTTCAAGCTGTCCTTAATTCTTTTGCAAGTGTGTACTTCTCCCCTAATCATTATACGTTTGATCATCATCCATCTAAAACAATCAAAATAACAATCAACTGTAAAATATGAGGGGAGTCGGATGAGAAACGAATAAGACATTCATCGGACACGGAATTATGACGAATTCACAGAAGAACGGATCAAACTTATTTCTCTTCCGCGATTTCGTCGACTAGGAAACCATTGAACCACCTCAATGAGGCTAAATTGACCAAAAAAGGCTATAAACAACATAACACAAGAGTGTTTCATATTAAATTGTATAAATAATGTTATGTTTATGTCCAACTAAGACTATGTATGGAATTTTTAATAAATAATGTTATTTTTATGTCCAACTAAGACTATGTATGGAATTTTTAATTTGTGCAATGAGGTATATCTGTTGCATTATTAACCCTCAAAATATAACGAAACGACACGATATGGGATATGAAACTGAAACACGGTCGGAGAAATCGCTGTTTGTACCGATCAGAAGTGGTTAGTTTTGTCCCTGTTTAATTATGACTATAAGCTGCGGAGTTTCACGAATCAGTCATTTGGTTGCCTTTGATTTACGCGATGGCAATTCCGTTCTAATACCGTTTGCGGGTAGCTGGATAAGATAACAGTGCTTAACTGCGAATGGTCTTCATGACAAAATTGATGGTATAGGCATTTTAATAAGCCTTCAATGACGTTCCATGAATGTAATGAACATCTACAACTCTGCATCTAGACGCAGACGCAGTCTACCTACGGTCAGCGCCATCACACGTATTCCTCACTCATTGATGTTTTCCTGAATAACCGTATTCCAGAAATGCCCTTCACTTTTCAAAACTTCTTTCGTTGTACAAATCATTATGGAGACACCTATTACGACTCCAAATTCAAGTATGTACAGACTTTCATCAGACATCATGGATATTGCGAATCCCAGGCTTTTCAAACCATGAAGATTTTAAAAAAGACGAACCAGATAAACGTTCGTTTATTAAACTTTTGTTCGCTGAAAAGGGGTTAACGCAATCAATTTAAGCAATACCTCCATGTAAAATCTAAAATTATATCATATTTTATTGACCAGTCTGTATCAACCATTGCACACCTATTGCAACCAAGATTGTCAACATCGACGACTACAAGTCTAAACCCCCGGATTTGTAAGTCCCCCATTCAAATATAATCCTGTCGAAAACATGATTACCGGGTGGTTTTAAATTCACTGTTCTGAACGTTCTAAACTACCGAACATCAATTAAATGAAACAGAACATCTTCCGGAACTCGGTCTATGACTAGAACAAAGATTGCTTCCATGAATTTTCAAGGGTATTTGCACACTTGTCAAACGACCGATACTCATTACTTTTGAAAAATTATATGATTTCGTTGACATGATTTAATTATATTGACAATAATTTAATCCTTGACAATCATCGGTCAGTTTTGTCTTCTTTTGGAATTTCAATTAAAAAGGAGGAAT
>JARWCS010323239.1:0-12706 GCA_034783895.1 Geukensia demissa | reverse complement strand
TCCATGAATGTAACTAGAAATTCATAAAGCTTGACTGATCTTCCTATTTTTGGCGTGTTTGATGAAGGTAAATCCAGAAAGCGCTTTACACGCAGTTTAATTTTGAGTTTTTAATTGATGGAAGATGTGGATGGTGTGTCTATCTGGCATACATTTCATATACTTTCTTTTAAATGTAAGTTCAACACGAATAAAAATGTTTTTAAAAAATCAAACATATGACGAGCATATATTTTCGTACGTTCTATTTGACGACACGGTGAGCGTTGCTTGTGCTGTAAAACAGCTTATGAGAAAAAAACAGTCATAGATAGTGCGACTTTATCTCACTCACAACACCTAATTCTTAATTTTAAAAATATCCTGGCAAGAAAGCTTGTAATATAAAAATAGGAGGTGTGGCCTGATTGTCCATGAGACAGCCACCCACCAAATGACAGTAGAATTTAAGCTTGTTGTCCGAGCTGTATATTTACTGAAACAGAAATATTGTTTGTACAATGAGAATGATAAGTTCTAATTTTACATTGTCTAACCCTGTTGTTTGAAGGAATTGTAGCGCATTTTTATGGGTTTTACACGATTTATCAAAGATTTGCAAGAAGGAAACTCGTAATCACAATGTCATTATACTTAAATGACACAGACGGGTATATGTGTAAAATTTCTGTTGAAATATGCTTATGGTTATGAAAATCCTTTAATTCAACTTTTGTTATATAGAGGCAAAAATAGGCAGATGTGTAAAAAAACAGACTTCACGTGCAAAGTTCAAGCAAATTTATTTTTACAACATGTTTTACTAAACCAGTGTCAACTCTCTTCCAAAATAATACAGGTGCCTGGCCGTACCGGTTTACATATTACTTTCGAGCTCATCTAATTACACGGATTGCGAGCCGTGGTAGCTTAATAGAACGCTTGTATAGTTTTCAAGTGGTTGTAAAAACCCATGAAGAAATAATGATTACTTCTATAAGATGTGTTCAATGACAGTATGAAAAGTAAAGAAGGAGTAATTATCGACAAATATATTAGTATTTAATGAATAAAACTAGAGGAGTTCGGGAATATTAGAAAAATGTCTGTATACGATAAATATCCACGAGGGACTCATGACGTAATTGTACTGGACTATGCTGTAGGTAGCGGAACATGTCTGCATTATTCCTAAGCACAAACATTCTTTCAAGAATGTTTTTTTCACATCATATTAGTTATTTGTTTGGTTAAAAAATCGATCTGCAATTTATTATAATTAAGATTCGTGATGTTATAAATAACATTTAATAGCGTTGTAAACATTCCGCATACGGGACATAATTTATTATCATCTGCTTTATCACAATATCACATATGTACCACATATCGTAATGTTTTTACAGTTTTAGGCATTTGGTCTATTTTTCATTCGTAATGAATATTATCAAACTTCATATCTTGTAATTTCATGCAGCATGTTTTAATAAATTTTATATTTATGATAATTTTTACCTTCCTTTGTAAATTATGATGCTATATTTTGTTGAAAGCTCGTGTTTCTTTATGTAATACCTTGAATTAGATGTTTTTGTCAGTAATAAAATTACTAATTTATGGATATCGCTATATAGACCATTGTCAATTACATTTGCAATTCAAATAATTGATTCAGATACTGGGTATTCAACACCTGAATTTAAGATTTTTTATTCGGCAGTGTGAGCTGAAAGGACTACAAATTAAAAATTCAGCAATAGAAATCATACTTGACACACCTGTGAAATTTGTGATGGTATGAAATTAATTTGATTTAACAATTTTGGTTTTTCTATGTCTCATGCATAAACTTATAATACATAATGGTGTCAAAATTTACAACAAATTGAAGTAAATTAATTTGTTTAATAATATATTAATTTGAAAAGATATTTTGTGTATTCACTAAGGGAAAATTATCTAGAATAGGATTAACCAGGACGTGGATGATTTCCAATTTAATGCTGTTTTTCATGTTTTTCTTCTCAAACAGTCAATGAAAGGGTATTAAAATCTTAATACACACATTTAAATAAGAAGACATGGCAGCAATACAATTCGATACAAGAATTACTGAATGTAAAACAAAGTGAAAATTTAATGAAGCATGTTTTTTCTGATGTAAAAAAGACGTACCAGGTGTTTCTTGACTGAAAATTTATAAGTTTTAGGGATTATTTTAAGTGTGTTGACATGTGTTTACTATATATCTTATAGTATATTATTTGTCTGGAGGCGGAAAGAGGCCATGGCAACTGTTTACAGAATTGATAATCCCGTCTCTTTCAGGTAAAGGTACACTAAACTTTATCTAAGCCTTTATCTGAAGGAGGGAGCTGGAGAAAAATAGGGGCTGAAAAAAAATAGAAATATGGTAGACTGTCGATAAAATATGACAGCGAAAATTAAAAACTGGTGAGCATATTTAGGGACATCACGGATGTCACCAAATTAAAAAAAATCTGAGTAAATCTTGGTTATTTGGAAGGTTATGCAGACCTTACCATTTGAAAGACATCTGCCATGTTTGCTATTTCTATAATCCTGTGATTTTTCGCAGCCGAGTTTTGGAGAAAGTTTCTCAATTTTAAACTTTTTAAGCTTAATTTAAACAATGTATGCTGGATGATCAAATGTTTGGGTGATGTTACAAAAGGACAGATGTCTAGAGTTTAAATTTCAAATTTCTGCATTGAAGTATCCACATCTGATAAATGCCACTCGTTGTTTAGCTTGTCAAAAACTAATTCTGTCGGCTCATTTTACCAGTCAAATTTGAGGTTAAAGGATTCGAGTGCGGCTTGATAGAATACTTGACAACTGCTGCGATGAATTCCTGCTTGTAAGGACACTTACGGAACTTTGTCACCTGGTACAATGAGAGAAGATCAATTCCTCTGAATTGATATAGAAAGACCAAAGAAACACAAAACTGACCTGTGATTATTAAAGGTCTACATTTAATAACGTTTTTTGCTGTATATGTTAAATTGTTTAGTGTGCTCTCAATGCCTAATTCGTGCATTATGCAATGAATGTATAAACTTTTGCCGGCAAAAACCGATGTCATTTGTGATCTTATCTGCTGGAAAAGCAACATTTGTTCTATTTGACATTTGCAGCAATGACACCAAAAGTCCATTCCAACGTAAACGTAATTCAAACCTTTTGCAGCAACGTATTTACTTAAAATGCTACCATTCGAAGAGTGTAACTTTATGTTTGTTTTCTGTCAAAGCGTTTAGGAGCAATTCAGCCCCGTAGCCCTTTCCCCTGAATGTAAATTACCACTATTTCTAGCAGTGAAGTCACTGCCAATTTCCTCTCAAGCATACTGAAATTGTGTGCATCTTTGGCAGTTCAAACTCCTATGTTTGTCTCCCTGATACAATTGCTACTTTCTGAACCATGTAACACAAAGCATACACCCTCCAGTAAACTATTAATCTGCATTGAGAGTGATTTTAAGTCCAAATTTTTTACAAGTTAGTTAGAGATATGTGATTTTCGAAATGTTGGAGTGATATTTGTGTCTTTTATTTTGTGTTCCGTTTTATAATTGCTTTGTTTCTACCTAAAAACATAAAAAGAGGAAAAGTGGTCTGCAGGTTTTTAGAGCCGAGTGCGGCCTCCGCTTTTAAATATAGCAATGGCATTTGGATATGTTTAATCAACCTATTTACAGTCGTGTAACACCATAAATCATTTCTCTCAATTGCAGAAAAGTAATTTTAAAATGGCTCTCAATACAATTGACAGCATGACAACTCCAAAACTCCAAACATTTTTTTTAAATACAAATTGGTTATATATTATTCGGAGCAATATAACTCCAAGTCCCTTCTTCTAAACTAACAAAATTGAAAATATTTCAAGATAATAGTTTATTTACGACCATGCATATTTTCCATGAAGGGATATCAAAAGAGTACAGATTAAAGTTTACCTTTAAGGGGATTGCTACTATTGTCAGCAACTAATCTTTTACATTATTTTTCATTAAAAGTAAATTGTAACAATGCTGCGATGTAAACCTGTTGAAGTATACTGAATCTGAAATGTAGTAAGGTGCAATTTTGACAAACGACGTTGATGCATGCCTTTGTTAAGCCAAATCAGTTTTTCTAAAAGTGCATTGAAACTGTTTAAAACACTTTAATTCTACGTCACTGTGCACGAGTGAGCATTAGGCACTCACGAAACTAGAAGTTTATTGCAACATAAAAAATTGTCTCAATGTTAAATCAGTTTTCAATTATGAATTTAACAAACACGGACATAATGAAAGAGACTCGAGCATGATACATTTAACAAAATCACAGAAATAATAATCGTTTGAGACAATTACTTATTGGTTGATTTTTCTTGGTTTTGTGTATTCGTTTTCAAATTTTTAGCGATTTCAACTGGAATACCACTGTAATGCACCAAGATCTGTATTGATTATTGTACTAAAAGAATTTAACTAAAAAAGATTTTAAACTATGTGATCTTCCCATGGTACAATATTTATTCAGGTGGTATTTTGACCAAAACTGTATGGCCCAGAATGTTCATTCATATTTTCTCTGACATGCTTATAAATTATACGCATGCTTTCGTAAAACAGAAAAAAGTAATTTATTAGAAGATAGTCACGTGAAATTTTAATAATTGAAGATTTTTGGACAATGTAGATTTCCCTGTTGAAAATATTTGGTAATTTGTCAAATATACTTCAAATAAAAGAAACAAATTACATTTCCGTGGACATTTTTCATACCAAATGTTTATTTCCCTACTATTTGGTCGGTTAAATTACACATTGTACATTATCTTGATTATCATAGTTTAAATATCTATGCTCTTCATAATACAGTTTCAAATACTTAAAAGTGAAGTAAAAATTGTCTTGGATACAAACGTGGCCGATGATGCCCTAACCGACCATTGAACTTTAAGCAATACCGCTTTCACTTTTGATCACATTTTTTCCGACTAGCTTATTTTTAGACCTAGAAAATTAGAATTGTCCCTATACTGTTGAAAATTGCTGACCAAAACATTTCCCTCAATTCTTACCAGCTAAATTATTTCTTCTTTAAGATCCAGAATTGAACTTCTTAGAAGAAAAAAAGTCCCCCCCCCCCCTCTAGATTAAGAATAGGTCCCTTATATCATGTGTGTAGAATTCATTACCTGTCTATTAACTTTGTGATACTTCATTAACAGCACAAGCACTTGCTTTCGCTGAAGTGCGTCCGAAAATTTTATTTGAATTAATGTCTTTGATCATGTTGCTAAAACTATCTAACTTAATATTTCGGCAGCAGTTTATAATGATCTTATATCTTCATTGAAGACCTAAAGAAAACGAGTAGAATATACTTAAATTTTGTCGAAAACATTCAACATTCAAAGTCATAAGATGAACAATCTTATTTCTAATGCAACAGTGGTTGTGACGTTGATTTTAATTTGTCGTCGAAATTTTCATCAAATCCATGTATGATGACATCGGAGAAACTGCGCAAGCGCCAGACGTTTTTCCATATTTCGAAAATGCTCAGGTTGCACGTAATTTTATTATTTTGCATTAGTATCTTTTATTGAGGATTTTTATTGGCATAATGTATGTTACATGATTATGATGGACCAATGCAGTGATAACTCCAACCAAAGTTACAAACAAATGAAAACAATATTGATATATACCAACAAGCAAAAAAAGAAGAAAGAAACGAGAAAAAAAACAAGCATATATCCCATATTTGAGAGAGTAAGGGATGTGTTTATTTTTCATTAGTATTGTAATTTAAAGATAAATTTTGCTCGGATAGTTAACTCAATTTGGGACAAGCACATCTTCAATTGATGCATGAAAATCTTCAAATACAATAATGTTAACTCCTGATATAATGGGGAAATATTTGATGATTGTATTTTTTTTCTTTTTATCAAACGTGTTATTTAATCATACACGATCCAACTCTGATGCCACATGTCTGACCGTGGTACCAGGCATTTATGCATTTCGACCGACACCGATCAATTTTATCTTTAAATATGGTTACTTGAAAAATATTTCCTTGGACAAACTTTAAAAAAAAATAACCAGAAAGGTGAATAAGTTATCTGACTATGCTGTTTAACCAGTTAGTTTTTCGATTCAGGAGGAATCAATAAGATAAAAAAAAATGCAAATATTTTAGCACCAATCCAAAGCATCCTGGATATTTTTGATAATTATTGCACAATAATGAAATATTTTCTGTCTGAAGGTGGTATAAAAACAAAGCTACAAGAACTTCAACATTCAAAGGAGAAGATAAAACTTCTGATGTATTCGTTATCTTTTTTCTTTTTCTTACGAGAAAACAACCTAGATGAGGCCCTTGTCGAAAGAAAAGGTGTCCAAGAATGGCCACGCCCTTGTTCCTTCTTCGGATTTAATGGAGTTTTCCCAAGGTTTTTTTTTTTCAGAAATCCAACTAAATTCAACCAAATTGATTTTAGAGCTTTTAAAAATGAGACGGAAGGGGCCAAAATAACAATTTTTGAATCTGAGTAATTTTTACTTTCATTCAATTTTGACATGCGATTTTTTCATTGAATTCGCCTTAGTAAGAGCTTTCGGTGTTGTGTTAAGATATTTCTATACCTTCTATCATTTCTGAGCAAAAAAAGCCTTGTACTGTAATTTCGCAATTTAAGATATGGATTTAAAAATAAATCATCTTCTTTCTGTGGAATTTGTTTTAGCTGATTCCTTCTAAGAAATGCAACAAAAACTGCCCTAGGCATTTGCACTCATTTTGTTGATTTTTTTTTATAAAATGGGTTCAAAGGGGAAAAGGCGATTTCTTAGGATATAGATTAATATACAAAAAATTTCTTCTGTTTAATGGTTTTCTTTTAATTTGTCTCGTTCCAATGATAGCTCACAGTCATATGACAACAGACCTTCTCTGTCTTTTACCGTCTTTTTTTTTATAAAAGGGTCAAAGGAAAAAAAATCCAATTGCGCAGTCAATAGATTATGCATGTATTTTTTAAAGATTAATTATTTACAAGTTTTTAGACAAAATGGAGCGAATTGGTCGTTTACTCTCCCCCTCATATCACCCTGTCCAGCACTGTGTCTCGTGTTAATGTGACGCGTGTTTTCGAAGCACCTCCATATTTAGACCCAAGATAATCACGCAGTTGATATCTAAGCTATTTAGATTTTGATGTTTCAATTATTGTAATTTATTAAAATAATAATTTATCAATTCAATTTATGTCAATGTAGCTGTCAATAAATCAGAGGAAGGAAAGATACTGAATCTGGATGCAGATGTTGTCGCCGTTGTGTCATGACCATTTATTGAAAATGTGTTTGAACAGTAAAGTATTTGTATTTGTATTTGTAAATTATACTGAATGTTATCTAATGTCTAAACGTTTGATATTGATTAAAATTACATAAATCTGCATAAAACTATAGTGGTTACAAGGTAATTTTTAACATTATCTAGTATTATTAAATGATTAGATATAATTCAAGACTGCAAAAATAACAAACCCTGATGTTGTTGAATATTTTTATTCATTATAACAGTCTCTGTACAAATAGAATTGCATTCATGCTTCTTCACTAAGCACGCTACATTAAGGAATAAGAGCTAAGACAAGTCGAGTCAGAGTGGCGTGTCGTCCTGTAACAGTTGCTTTCGTGAGCTAGCACGTTAAAAATCCGGCTCAGCGTGTCGGTCTAGTACAAAAACAGGATTCATTCATCATCATTCGTAAATATTCTCTCGTCCTGAATATGCATGAAATGTTTTCCGCTGGGCGTTAAGCAACATCGAATAAATCAATCAATTTTTTTGTTTGTTTCGGGCATGTCTTGTCTTGGCAACAATGTATTTCGGATCTCTCGAATAAGTTGCCTCCTCAAGATTTCAAAATTTGTGTGTCGTAACTGTATCAAAACGATAGTTTTCGTGATCTCGAATTCGAATAGGGGTATCTAAAAGACTGCTTTTGTGACAAGTTTGGTTATCAACTCAAATTCAGTGTGTACATGTTTTAAAGAAACGCGGGGAACTACATTTGTTGAATAAATATGGAAAATTTTCGTATGCTAAATGTACAATCTCATCAGCAACATTAGAACCAAAACATAGGAAGTCCAGGATCTAATCGTAGTATAACAAGCACTCAAATAAAACAAATGGGAAGCCAAATCCGACTGCAGGGACAAATACTAGGTGCATTTTTTTTTAGGCCTTTCCGTATTTTTAGTGCTTTAGAATTTTTAAAATGCAGTAAATTTCTGTAAAACATTGTTTGATTAATTTCGTATCAGACAAGTCTGACAACTGGGCTGGTGAATACCATTGAGGACATGATCCACCAGCAGAGGTATCAACCAAGTGGTTTCAAAATACAAAATTACCAATGTTGAATGAATATGGAAAATTTTATAAGTCAGATTACGAAGCATATTCGAGAACAAGATAAAAATTACACAGAAAACTAAGTATCTAATATATGATTATTTAAACTAGAACAATGGCTTGTCGGATGTCCTTGTTTATATGTAACGTGTATGTATAGACACTAATTGTGTAGGCATGTGCAATTTTAAGAACCAACCACAATTGATAAAGTTGATGTCATAACTTTCCAGCGGTTTTATCGTTCAAATCATGCATTTTTGGAGACTTTCACAAGACTTCCGGCAGTTCCGATGAAAATGGCATGCGAATTGTTGGCTTGCATACAAATCAAGTCTAGGAAATTTTGTTGTATCCTCTTGTAAAAAAAGCCTTTTTCATATTAACTGAGTATTGAGTTTTTTCCCGGCAGACGCTTGACGCCTGCTTATCATCGATGGTCTTCTTCAATTCGTTCAAAAACCTCTAGGAATATATCACATTAGATCCAAACTGTACTCTCTACCACTTTTGAAACTGAACTCATTACGCAAAGAGTGTTTACAAACCCCTACTTCGTACCCTTATTCAAATAAGTACAAGTTCTTATATAAGCCAACATCGCTTGTTCAAACCTGTGACATCGCATGAAAGTGAAAAGAAAATTCTTTCCTTTGTTTCGCTTTTCCATTGCTAAAAAGTCTGTTACTGCCAAAATTCTACTATACACGCGTATTTCAAAGATCAATCTTTTCCAATTATTTCCTATACCTATATTTCAACTATTGCACCAAAGAAATTCTATTACAAACGTGCATTGCAGGATCTCAGTATACTGTTAACCTTAAGGCTAAACCTACTAAACTCATTTATCATTTATGAAAAGTATGTTATTGTGCCAGCAAATAAGGCCCCAAATATTATCATTTTGTCTGCAAAAAACATTACATCGATTGTTTAATTAATAAGTTAGGTATTGAGACAGCACATGGCAACCCAACTTACACAGCTACAACACTTTCAAAAAAGGAGATAAGTCAGTTTCCTCTCAAGATGTGGATTATGATCTCGCTTTATTGTATTGGATACAAAAAGTACACGAGTGTCCTTTCAAGCAGCGGTTTATTGCCAGATCTGCCAAATGTTCCATCAAGCCGTTCTTACGGTCTTAACGTCTCACATGTTTTGGCTAATATTTCACCGAGCAATAAAAAAAATCTAAGAAGGAAATTTAGAATGAGATTTAACTATCTTACCGATAACAGAATTTGGTGTTCGAAGTAGCATATTCGTCGTTGTTTGTACTGTGGTCATGTGAAAATTCTTATTTTTGTGAAAAATTTAAGTTCCGACGACGTCTAAATTCTGGCATTTCTAGTACCATCAATATTTTATTCTGGCATTACGCGTTAAAATATGTCAATAGATATAAAATTTATCAAAATATTTTACATTTTCTAAAATTCCCAAATCCTGCGAGCAAAAACTGTTTTTATAGAAAATGACAAAATTCCCAAATTTTCCATATGATTGGAGAAAAACTAAGAATATGTATATAAATTTCGAAATATATAAAAGTTACCGGAACTTTTTTTCTGCTGCGTTTTATAAGTATTATGAAGATTCCCACAAGAGATTTTTCTAAATTTAAAAATAAGTGAGAGACTCAGCTCAGTGAAACATACTCTACTATCAAGACAATACATCGATTCTCTTACTCGAGAAATACTGCGACACAAACTATGCAAGAAGTGGAATAAATCAAATGTGGATACTAAAGTGATGGAAATTGTAGATCTCTTCTCTCGCAAAAGCGTCAAAACATTTGACTTTTCCACACTCTATACGACAATGTCACATGCACTTCTCAAAAGACTTTAAGATCTTATTCATAGTTACTTTCTCTAAAAGAACGGAGAAAAACGAAAAAATACATCGTTGTTCGTAGAACCAATACATACTTTGTTCAACGGAACACAAAATAAAAAAATATATATATGTACATAGGAGGATATTACACAATTGGTAGATTTCCTTATTGACAACATCTTTGTTCAGTTTGGTGGACAAGACACAACAGAATCTCCTAAGTCTGCTTCATACCTTCATCTTCATCTCGAATTAGACAATGAAGGAAACACGCAAAACTATATGAAAAACGTGATGACTTCAACTTCCAATAGTCAACTTCCCATTTATTGGCAGTAATATTTCAGCTGCTCCGGCGTATGGCGTATACGTATCCCAACTCATACATTTTTTCAAGAGCATGTATCAAATACAGCAATTTTCTAGAGACAGCTGGTCCGTTAACACAAAACTGCTGAGACAGGGATATGTTGCTTCTTGGTAGAATTCGTCACTCCATAAAAATTTCACGGTCGACACCACAATCTTGTCGGCTGGTATGGAATATCCGTTTCACTGATGAAGACGAACCTTTTTTTCTGTGAAGTTGCGGATTTAAAAAAAAAACAGGTTGTTCACTTTCTCCGCCTGGAGATTGTGATCTCATGAAATCTCCCACTTTACCCTGTAATAACTTATACCGGATTGGTAAATTAACAATGCAGCGAATATCTTTAAGAAGGCAGGAACTGCTTGCTCTTCCAGACCACCCGAGTTCACACTCCGGTTTTATGGTTGGTCCGTATTATTCATATTTTTGTGTTTTTAGTTTTATATGTATATATATGACATGTTTTTTCTTGTTCGTGTTCTCGAGACGAATTTCCCTTTTTGTCTGGTCCTTCGGTTTTCTTTCGTTTCCCCTTCTATTTGCAAAGTGTGGCAAACATTGAAGGCGACAAATTAAAATGGGTGGTAGATACTTCATCGTTACATAAAACAAAATCTGAAAAGTCATATACAACATAGCAATACATAAGTTGTGAAAGTTTGGATAATAACTGTTAATAGCATAAGGTGGAGAATTGGAAAATATAAATGGTACCCGAACCCAACTTTTTAGTATATTGCAGGTAAACATTGCAGTAAAAAATAAAATAGGTGTTGACTTTCGCTTACTAGATTTTCGTGGGGCGCGACACAAATTCTTTTAAAAAAAAATAGTGCCTTGCATTTCTCGCATTTAATCAAACATATTGTTGACAAAAAGGAATACAATTTCACTGCGTACGATTTACCTACATCAAAATATTACGAAAATCCTTCTAGTCCCTCTCAAAACGGGTGGAGATAGATCAACCCAAATCAATAACAACCTGGTACCTAAAATCGAGGGTTACAGTAATGATAAAATGTACGGGAATCTACGTGCCAAACAATAGAATCTTCCACCCCAGGACATGATAATTACAACTGAAGAGAGGAACCACCAAATATGTGCAAATGCAGGAATAAGAGGCAGAAAGTATAACAGCGAGAAAAAACCATCAACTTATCTGCCAACGGTGCCGTTTTTTATATATTCAAGGTAATAACGGCCTTAGCATGTGGATATGTATCCATTATTGAAGGTCAACCTGTAGATGTCTGTAATTCTGTCTCATAGACAACTATATTACATCTCCCTTTCCATTATACTTTGCCGCTAATTTTCTGACTTGGAACAAATTGACATTAAGTTATCTGTAACAGTAACACGAACATTTTTAAGATTTAGGTTATACGATATAAAGTAAACAGTTTTAAATGTGTGGTCTTTAGTGGAGAATTAGATATCTACCGCAAAAGCCGATTTCTCAATTTCTGAAGCATGATACCGACCACAATAATATTTTTTCTGATTAATCAAATGACGTCGGGGTATTATTTATTTGTTTTAGAATAGGGACTATCTAAGATTAAATTTGATACGATACTTTTCATTTCGTATGGGTCATGTATCCGTACATCTAGTACTTTGCAATATTTTGCTAAAGTAAACGAGTCAAGTTGAAAATTCTTTGTTAGCACACACTACTAAAAGATCTAACCGTGACAAACACAATGAAAAAAAAAACATTAAAATAAAACAAATTGTCACGTCCTACGAAATTTCATACATTGGCCTCTTTGACCACATTTATTTCGAACATGGTAAAACCTCGAGAAAATATTCAGAAGCTCTCACCAAGAAGAATGAAAGACACCCTTGCTTTTAAATGGTTAATTCGTGTTGATCAAACTTTAGTTTTGTGTGTAAAGTATTTTGAGCTATTTTTCGCCTTTATTTTTATCTTGGTCATGGTTTTGTCCATCGTCTGATCCTTTGAGCTCTTTTCATGGTTTTACCCATCGTTATATCCAGTGGATGTTGTTGTTTCTATGTTAAAGTGTTACAT
>JARWCS010323218.1:0-12707 GCA_034783895.1 Geukensia demissa | reverse complement strand
CTTCTTTTTCAGCATACTCACATATGTCTAAGTTAAAATGTCTGCTAACAATGAGAAAAATAGATAGTGCAATACCAGCCTTCATATTGGCGATTATGTTTGGTATAGTTCTCCCAAGGGGGTTAAGTTGCAGTAGCAAATTAGGAAATGCTAACCCCCTTTCCTCCTTTTTTCCACAATACTCAGCCAAGTTAAAATGACTACACTGTATACTGTAGACTATGTGAAAGTTTGGTGAAATTCTGTTCAGTTATGATTACTCTAACTGTTCAGCATTCTCACCTTATATGAAAAATGACCACAAAAATTATAATATTAATTTGGAAATAAATGGTGCAAAACTAAATTTGATACTGAAGATTATGTGTAAGTTTGGTTGAATGCTGTTCAGTGATTAAGAAGGAATTACTGATTATGAATGGTTACCCAATTGTACAGCATGATCACATATGACTTAGAGAAAAATAGCTGTAAATTGAATCGAAAATAAAATAAAGTTTATAGTTTAATACTAGACTTGATACTGAAAATTAGGTGCAAGTTCGGGTGCATTCTGTAGAGGTTAAGGAGGAGGGGTACAGGATCAGAGAAGTGCAATGCTGGCAATTATGTGGACAATGCAATACAACAGACATGATCCCTATTTGTCGCCCTACTAAACAGCAAACGTTACAATAAAGTATGATTATCAAATCAGTCATCCTTCTCTTCTCATACTTGTTGATGGGCATTGTTGATAAACATGTAAATATGAGAAAAGAATGTCAACATAAGTTTGATTTCTTGGTCTGACTAGTAAGATTAATAGTCAGAATGCAAAAAATCATTCTAATATATTGATATGGAATGTATACAAACATTTACATCAAACAATAATGTAATTCAAACTACACATTTAAACTTTCATAACATACTTTCATACAAATGCACTATTTTCAATGTCAATATATTTCTTCATTTCACAATCTAAATGTTTAACCTTAAAGAAGTCCTTACTGTTAGTTAGGATGAAAAATTTTAAATAATTTGAGAAAGAGCATTCCATCTATTTTGGCAAAATATTCCAATTGGTGTGATAATTTTCAAATCTCTGCAAATTGACAATATTTCAATAAATCTGTGTAAATCTGACATCATTTCAATTCATTGAAGTGTATGTATCCAGACAGAAGGCAGAAGTTAGAAATACTGACTGCATGTCTTACAAAGTTCACACTGAATGTACTTAAGGTATTTTAATCTTTTTTTGGTTGCAGGTATATCTGTCCAACGGTTTAAACACCATGGGTGCTTATTTAATCAATATGGCATTCTCTGAATGTGTTTGAACCATTCCTTAGACTCAAACAATTTTAGGTGATCCTTTGAGTGTCAAAGTTGACGATTTCTGCTGTAGTTAAATTTCCAACCAATGACAATGGTTTTTGAATCACTCTGTAATTTCTTAAATTCTTAAAATAATACAAGAAGAACATTTTCATGAAAGTGGTCTCCTTAACATCACATATTTTATATTACAAATATAACAATAGCCATATACTAGTGGAAAGCATATAACAACAGTACAATTATACATGTAGCTATTACACTGGCTAAAATAATTGTGTCTCTTCTTTTCCTTAGATTTATTTTTTGCATTAATGTATTGATGAGTGGAAACCGATCTGAGAATAAGTTAAGGATCATATACAAAAACACTAAGAACTCATTCACACACCCTGAACCATGCACACAAGAAACCTGCAAATTACTAACATGATTTTATGCAAATTTTACCTGTGTAAAGTAAATTTATTATTTCCCTGATAATGCTTCGGACCAAATATAAAATTAATTGAAAATACACAAGACCAGAAATCTTTGACACAAATAGAGTTGGCTTACTAACACAAAAGTTTTAAAACCAACCTGTCTACAAAAAAAAGTTTGAAAACATACAAATATCCTTGTAAATGCTGAAAGTCATTGAAATTGATTTCTAAGTATTGATCAACAGGACCACCAGATTTGGTATTCTCAATTTACTACACTCATAGAATGATTGCAAAGTCAGACTTGCAGTAATGTTACAACACCATGGAAAGAAACACCATGTAACTTTGTCAAAGGATACTTGCTAATGTATTCATTTTCTGTGTAATTGTTCCCAAAACTTTTCTCTGTGACTGTAAGTTTTCTTTTGTTGCTATAGCTATACTGTAAACAGAAAAGTCAACATTGACACAAATAAATGTTTTGTTATCTTTCATACTTCTGAAAATCAAAACCTTTTTTTTATATCAAACGATGCAATTGCTGTTTAATCTTGTGCTTCAGACATAATTTTACAGACACTGAAAACAGTGGAATTTACAGGAAACCTAGATTTGTTTATAATTAAGAAGTCAATATGGGAAAAGTTGTAGTTGAAATAAAATGGAAATTTACTTTGAAATGGAAAAAAATCGGATCTGTTAACACTAAAGCAATAATTCTAGATCTGCAAAATGCACTTCACTTGTCCACTGAATAAACTTAACCATGAAATTCTGAAAGGAGAAAGACTTTTGTGGGGGCATTATAAAAACATAAAACCCACCTTATTTGGTCATCTACCATTTTTTCTGAACTGAAACAAAGAAATCAAGAGCTTCAAATTTTATTATCTTTTTAAATATACTGGAATATTGTATTTTTCTTTTCTGTCACATAAAGCATTGATTCTGCACGTGTAATGCCATTTTTATGTACTAAAGTCTTTGAAATTGATGCATATTCAAGTCTATAGTTAAACTTCTGCTTAGACCAATTCTGCAAATTGATAGATGTATTTTATTCCAAGCTCCGCAAACTGATACATGTAATTTAATCCAGAGCTCATAAAACACTTAATTTTTAATTATGAATTTTTTTAGGAAACTCAAATCATTTAAAAGAAAAACCTCTGAATTGTTACTTTTCCTTAAACAAAAACTTGCCAAGTTTTATGCTCCTAATTTTGGCGATAAGATATACATCTGTAACAGAAAACAATTGCTGCAGCCAAACTTCAACACCACATCTGAGCTTTTCTAGATTGTTTTTTTTTTTTTTTTGACAATTGTTTCAATATACTGATTTGTATAATTTAATTCATTGAATTTCCACTTATAGTCTACTTTGCTTGACAGCATATTAATTTAATTTTTTTCTTTTACTTCGAATTCTGATCAATTACTTTTGTAGTTTTATTTTAAGCAGTTTTGGGAGAACGACTTTATTTTTCCATTTTATCTCATGGTGAAAAAAATGTGTCCACATGAAATTTCTCTCAATGAAAAGTTGGTTTGGGGAAATTTCATGTGACATTATTTTTTTAACCAAAAGATGTAACAATGGAAAAAAACAAATTCATTATTGTTTTGAACATTCTATAATTATTTAAACTACACTGATAAGTCAATACTGCTTTCTTTTTTACCACAACCTTATCCATCTACACTTAAAAAGTGAAGCCCCAAGAAGAGGGCTCCCCCTTTCCGCCACCCTAAATCCCACTGAGACACCTCTGTGGGCTGAGCCCTGGAGACTACTCTGGTGCACAGGATTTAATAGTTTAAATTTAGCATAAATGATTAATGTTGTTTTGAATACTTAAGGCCTAAGGTTATGTTTGGCGATATGTATTTCATAATTTGATATTTTCAATACAGTTGAATGTCAGAACCAAAATGGATATTTTTGCTTTATATGACAAGAATATTTGTAGTTACTGTAAATTCAGAAATTATTGTTTTCATTTATTATTGCTATTTTGAAACTTCATGCAATTTGAAGAAAATCTGTATGCAAATGAAGTTTATGGAAATAAGAATGCAAGTTCTTATTTTTGCAATTATCACTCAGTCGCATTATTCCCTATAATAAAAACATTGCATTAATTTCTAAATTTACAGTATATTCTTTAACTTTCTTCAATTTTTAATATTATTCAGTAAAACAGGGGATGAAACTGCTGTTGTATTTGTAGACAATCACTACTGATTAATCCAGTTACCCGGAACACGTTATGTGTTAATTGGATTATTCAGCACCTTTCGTCAGTTGTTTAATTTCATAATTACTGAAATGCTTCATCTATGGTTTAAATGAACATGTTTGTCAACAGACTGGTCATAAATCACTGGGAGTGAGAAGTACACACCTTGGAGCAACAAAACATGCTTTACAGATGGAAACTTAATTTCTTTTTTGTTTGAAGGTTGTGAGAGAAGAAAATGTGTGCGAGAGATTTTTTGTCTTCCATCCAGAAAGAGATGTTGCTTGCTTACAATTATCTCCAACCCAATTCTCCTATGCAATGTGGGAGGATTAACAGGTTTGTATTCTGTAAAAATAAAAGGCATACTTACTTTCTTATGTGTTCATGTTCCTTTAAATACATATCTGTTCTTCTGTTTAAACCAGAGGAATTTTTATATGCACTTTAAAAATAAAACAAAAGTACAAATCGGAATTCAATAAGTTCTCTTGACAAAATGTATCCTATAAAATTAGTACTATGAACATTTTGTCTTCACATCTAATAATCTTTTTAATTATTAAAAGTAATTTTTACTTTAAATTGAACAAGGTCTAATCAATGGTGTGTTCTGTGTGAGGATGACTGATTAAGAAGAAATTTTTTACTAAAGATTCAAAAGTGAATTTCTCCTGCTTTTCCAATCACATACTGCCTTATCCTAAATAGTGGTTTTCTGTACTTGTTTTATTTTTTAATATTTTAAGACATATGGTTTATTCTGACAAGCAGGAAGTTCAAGTTCATAGAAAATTTATGTAACAAAACAAAAATTTGTGTCTACACCAAGTTTAGCTAAGTCTTTTCTTAGTTTTCAATGAATTGCAGTTTTTTGTACAGTTTGTTCATTATTATTTTTGTTTTCCTATTTCTTGTTAAGAATTTTCATAATAATAATATTTTGAAAACAATGACCATGCATTGATTTAATATAGACCAAATTATACATTAGCACACATATATACAAAAATATTTCACAGGAAGTCTTCTTCATTTTTCACAGGAAGTCTTCTTCATTTTTTTTCTTCCAAAAACGATACATGTATGCAAGCCCAAGTTTAAACATAAAAGCCTAATACAGGTGTATTATCCAAGTGAATGCAATATTAAAATATGGTAGGAAACTAGAGTTTAATTCACACTAATTATTGTCAAATGGTTTATACAATGAAAATCATACTGTGATGGGCCAAAATCATGATCTTTACAAGTAGCAAAGAACTATGTGACATTAGGAATTCATTGCCAGAATTCAGTCCCCTATTTAAACTTCATATGTAGCTCACTTCTCTTACATATTTGCTAAATTTTACTATTTATTCAAAAGTGTGCAATAGATCCTATTGTTCTAATATAATGACAGACCCAGTGGTTCAATTCCCAGATGGGTCAAAGATATTAAAATGGGTATTTTCAGATGCTCTTCTAACCAAGCAGCATTTAGGAGTTAGATGAAAAATTGGTCTAGCCAGAGGCAGAATAATGTGTCTGGGTAAAGTGGCATGTCTTCCTGTGGACTCAGTCAAATTAGCCATATTATACAGTATGACAAACCTTATGTCCCGTCTGACAGAACCTAACAGATCTTCTCGTTCTCTGATTGCAGATATGTTAGCTTTAGTTTTTTGGAACTCGTGTGAATAATCTTGTAGAATATCTCTGTGTCTTTGTAGTGTATGAAGCAGAGCAGCACTTGGGGAGCTCATACTTATATTCTGTGTATAATCTGACATTCTATCATTCACATCTTGTAACTGAAAAAAAAATAATTGAAATTGATTAATGTGTGCCACCTTGAACAACAATCATTTTCTGTGTGTAACTTGACATTCTGCAATTTAATTTTGTTTCTGCTTTGTCTTCTTATATAGGAGAGTTTGGGTTTTAAAGGTGTGTATGAAAATTTTTTAACTGTATAGCATTTTATTGTTGACTGTTTCTCCTCATCTCCATAATGTAACTTTTATCTGAAAAAAAATAGGCAATCTGTGATGGGGAACACATCCTGATGACATGCAGAGTAGAAAATATATTGGTCACATCTTTTAGTTGATAATGACTTTATTTTCCATTTAATCGTCCTTCCTGCAATACAGGTGTAGTAAAAAAGTTTCAATGAAATATATTGAACAGTTAAGGAGATGCTTTAGCAAGACAGAATTATTCCTATATACCCCAAAAACTTTGCAGGGTGTATAATTCTTGTTTTGCAAAAGCAACAGCCTACTGTCAGTAACTGATAACATGATTAAATGGACAAACAACATTGAACAATTTGCAAACAAGATTCTCACAGCAGTTCATGTTAATTTCAATGTGTCGCCGGTACATTATATAGATCTGTATAAACTCTGATTTAGAATACTTTAGAATAATATAGAACATTTTTATTGAAGTACAAATATAACTGATTAAAATCCCCCCCAAAAAACCCCAAAACTTGAGTATTGTTTATCTGTTATGGTGCAATGTAGCATACAGCCTTAAAAAATGTGTATAAGGGATATCTGTGTACACCATGAAATACATGTATGAGCATGCACGTATTTTTAGCATGATTTTACAAATCTTTAAAAAGAAGGCCTGGATAATCAGAAGTCTTTCTTAGTACCCATGGCTAAGTTCATCAGCTCAATCACAGTCTGTGATCATTTTTTGATTGGGAAACTTTACCTTTGACAAAAGCTGTTCTATCTCCATGGCCATCGTATCAAACATGTGTTCACTACTGGATTTGTTGATAAGAGGTGCTGACTCACTGTAAATATGAAAAAAGTTATGGGGTAAATATCAGAAAGACTTCACTCAAATCATGAGAGAAACAGGCACAATTTATAAATCTAGGTCTCCACAAGGCCTCTACAAGTATAGAAAACCACTCCTTGTCAAAAGCTCTAAATCACCCTGAATGACATGTTCATGCCAATATATTC
Organism: Geukensia demissa; assembly: GCA_034783895.1. Taxonomy (NCBI): domain Eukaryota; kingdom Metazoa; phylum Mollusca; class Bivalvia; order Mytilida; family Mytilidae; genus Geukensia; species Geukensia demissa. The sequence goes on along the minus strand of JARWCS010323218.1, from coordinate 5,735 downwards.
AACATAATGATCATTAAGGGTATAAACCATTAGCATGATTAGATCATTCTCTAGCAGCCACTATATGTACATTCATAACTACAAACTATACCAGTTACTATCACATTAATTGTATTGAATTCATACATGTAAAAACTGCTTCCTACCAATCATTTTGTTTATAAATTGAATGCATATTTGAACTGTCAGGTTTTATATCATATGGTATGTGCCATACTGCAGCCTGTACAAAGTCCAGATATCTAGTTCAAATGTTATTTTTGTTTGTTTGTGTGTATTCTATCTCATTTGACATTAAGATGATGCGTTTTGATGAAAAGTTTAGTATTTAAACCACATCTAGTTTAAGATTAAAAAAAAAAATTTGTAAGAGTTATGGTAACTTGTAAGTCCTGCATTAAGTATGAAAGTTACAACCACTTGTAACAGGATCCTTTGTGAAATGTTCACCTGTTGTGAAGTTTAAATTATATATTTATTATTATTTTTTGTAACAGAATAGCTTTTAAATGTTTCATGACAAACATGCTAGACATACACCCATGCAGAACCTCTACACTTTTATAACCTATGAACACATGCACATTTGGTATTACATATGAATACCGGAGCACCTGAACTCACCCTGGTTTTCGTAGGGTTCGTAGGGTTTGTGTTACTCCAGCTTTAGTTTTCAGTGTAGAGTTGTGTGTTCTATGTTTGTCTTTCATTTTGTTGGCCATGGTCTTGTCTGTCTTCCAACTTATGGATTTCTGTCTGCCCCTTTGGTATCTTCAAATTCCTTATATGTATATTGCACATGTGTCAAAAATGCACTTTTTTGATACTGTTGTTAATTTGTCCTAAATGTTAATATCCACAGATCATAATAAGATACATGTAATAGCTTTTAAAGTATACTTTTTATTCAGAACAAATCTTATTTAGTTATTTCTACTAGTATTTTCATGTTTGAACATCTATATGAATGTTATTTCAAAGCAATCTGTCTTAATACACATGTTCTGCAATATATAATTAAATTCTGATATACATGTTATTGTAACAGTTCATTTAATATTTAAACAGATTAAATGATATGTTCTCTCAGTGTCATTAAACCTAGTTAGTTTTCACTTTTAATTGGTAAATTTATCTAATGTCTTAATGGAATACAATTTGTAAGAGAGATTTTATTAAGAAATACTGGTTCACTGACTAGATATATATTGTCGTACATGTATGACATAAAATATTTGATATTTAGAGACATGTGGGGTCCAACACCATATTTAAGTTTGAAAATGCCAATGGAAAAAATTCTGGACACTTATTCTCGTAATGTACATTTGTGTGTACTCAGAGATTTTATCATTTTAGGCAAAAGGAGAAGGTCAAATAAGGTTTGTTTTCGACCCAGAAATTCACACATAATAAAAAATTAAGTATAATATTATCTAAAAGTGATTGTTGATTAGAAAAATAAATGCTCTTTATATGTGCAGCTTTCTTTTTGGTATAAAGGTTCACATGCTTTAGCTATGAGGTCATCAAAATATGTCAATTTTCCAAAATGTTTATATTTTTGTTGATTTTGGGAGATTTTTGGCTCTAATTGTATCGGCCGCATGTGTGTTACACCAAAATATTTACACATATGATGTAACTCACTAAACAGAATAATATATGTAAAAATTGAGGTGTAACAAGTGTGAAGCCAATACTGAAATGGCAAAAAATGGCTATAATTTAGACAATATTCGGCTCATTTGTTGAATTTCCCATTTTGGACACAGTTTGAGCAGTCAGGCAGTTAAAAATCACTAAATCTAACAATTGTTATCAACCACTTAATCTAACAATTTTTATCAAAAAGGTTAATTATGTCTTAAAGATATGACATTAAAGTTTGCAAAAAATGTAAAACTTTTAAATTTATACTAAACATTATTTTTGAGGCTGAAAACGGTCCTTATCAAACCTACTCCATTAGCTTCATCTTTGTAAATCATTCCATTTTCCTGCATCTAACATTGTCTAAGGAAAAAGATTTCATGTCTTATGAATAGTTTCTCATTTTGTATTTCTGGGCCTTTTACAGCTACTCTTATGGTGTGGACTCAGGTTCATTGTTGAAGGGCGTAATGCGACCTTTAGAAGTTTAAAGTCGACTGTCATTTGATGGATGACTGTCTCAAGGACAATCATGCCACATCTCCTTGTTTAATATTTTCAGCTGAAAGCATCTCCTATTTTTATATATTCAGTTGATAGCATCTCCTATTTTTATATTAAATAAAAAATTCTCGATTTTTTAGTCAACCCCTGACTGACAGAAAACCACCAAACTAATGCCACTGATAACAAACAAAGCCAAAATGTAATAAAACTGTTTTATACATGTATTGCATGTACAAACTGCAGTACAAAAAATTTTAAGTGTATAATTACTTTAAAAGCTTGAATAACACTTCAGTAATAATAACATCTACTCAGTGTTGATAATAGAACTTGTGTGTGATTCATTTTATTTTAAATAAACATTTATTTCCCTTTACTACAGATTACCATCACCAAACCATAAGGGCTTCCTAAGTATAGCATGATACATACAACATGTACAACAGCAACAAGTCCAAACTTACAAAGCTGAACAATTTTTTTGTAGTTCCTTTGAATTGGTTTTCTAAATTAAAAGGCATCTGTTAACTGATTGCCAGCACCAATGATGACCACTTCAACATCACACATTTATTTTACCATTATTATTTTGCAGTCTAAAGTTTAAAATGGAAACCTCTTTTTACAAAATTGTGAGGAATCACTTCATTTACTTTTCTAAAATATAAGCTTTCCTACATGTAGTGAACTCAACAAACAGAATATATAGAGGGACAGTGTCACACTATAACAGAACCATATTTTGTTGAATTATTATATAATATTAAATGCAAATCCCACATGCATGACATGCAGAGCCTCAAGCTGGAATGTTAACATTGAATAATAGCCCTGAGAACCCAAGATGATTATATTACCTTGGCATTTCACCTTCCTTTGGTAGGCTGTTAGTAACAAAATGTTAGTACTATATAAACAAATGTATACATTTGTGAAATCATAACTAAGATCTTTCTTTACTCCAGGGTTAGGATGATATTTTTATGTGAAATGGTAGACTGTAAAATTGTGAGCACATAAAAATCGGACTCAGAATATATGTTTAGAGAAGGTGACCATTTCACAAAAGGTCAACATTACAAATTGATGTATTTTACATACATTACACTGAACTTATGAGTGGGTGTAAGTCTTACAACGTTTTGGTGAAACATCCTTCAGGTTTGTTTTTACCGTAATTATATCATATCAATGGTGTATTTGTCCAGAATATGCAAGTTTGTAAAGTTATAGTGTGTAGTGTTTGACAAAAAGCTTAATTGTTCCAATATAAAATACACAAAATATATGTGATACATATTGGGAAAAAAATATTTCAATGTGTGACAAATTGGACCAGGTACAATGCATGTAAATTTGAAATGTTCATGACATATAAAATTACAAACAAGACATACTGTGAGCAAAACTCACAAAGGATACCCCCGCTCCCCTATCACTTAAGTTGAATTATCTGCCCTTGGAATAAAGCATGATGAATGATCTTCCAATATGCAAATCTACACATTGTGTCTAAGCTTCATTTAAAGTTTCATTGAAATCAGTTGAGCGGTGTAGGAGAAGATGAGCTTACAAGCTATGTGGATAGACGGACAGACAGACAGACAGGGTGATTCCTATATACCCCCCATACTATGTTTGCGGGGGTTATAATTATTGATTTCCTGATTCTTATAAGTGCCCCATTGTTTAATTTTTTAGCCCCCCTGGGCACTTAATACAAGGAAAACAGTATATCAAAGCTGCAATTTTCTATAGGGTCCAATATTACACTAAGTCTGGATGTGGTGGCCAACTTGAGCATGACTAATTGGCAAATGATTTAACATTTTGACAGAAAACCAACAACTAAATTGGCTTAGCAGTTTCTGATAAGAGGATTTCAGCCTATCAGGACAAATAGCTAAGTGGCTAGCAACAGTCCGCTGGCAGACAAGCCATTTTACATAATTCTGACTCTGGGCCTTTCAGTCTTGCTCTTACTCTAATTGCTGCTTGCTTAGCAGAGAAGCAGCAAAAACCAATTTTAATGTCTTTGGTTTGACCCAACTGGGGATCGAACCCACCACCTTCTGCAGTGTAGGCATCATTTCACACATACCGGTAGGCAGTTATCTTCCAAATAAACAAAGTATTTTCAAAGCCTGGCGACTGGTATGATGCTTAACTACACCCATTCATTACTACATAATAAAAAAAACATTACAAAGATTTCTGATTTTAAGGCAAAAAAAAAAAATATTAAAATTTACATACTTGACGAGTCTGAAAAAACTGCTGAGAATCCACTCATGGTAACGATATAATCCGAAAAGAACACAACATACATGTGGCTGGAAAATGCTGTAACTTGATTTGGAATAGAACTTCCACAGTATTCACCCAACATATTATCTGATGATAATGACCCATCATATACCTACAATACATCAATAAATTTTGTGAGGAAAGCTGTTGGTAGGCGTTGTCTGTCGGCAGTCCTCTTTATAATTAAAGAATTGAAATACAGTACTCAAATAGAGTTTTGTATGGAAGACACACAGCCTAATCTTGGAAATTGCTAGTAAAATTTGGAGAAAGTCATACAAATTTCAAAAGATTTTGAGATAGACAGACCTTGGAGATTGCTGGTGAACTTCAAGGAAAGTCAGAGAAATTTCACCTGCTTTAAGGTTTTCCACAATTAACTCCTGGTGTGTACTGTAAAAGTGAAGGGGTACAAATGTAAGGCCTACCAGGAAATTTTGTGTCTTTTGTCCCATATTTTGAGATTTTTCAGTGTTTCAATATTTATCTGTCATTGCCATAAATTGCTAGACTAGAGGCTCAGATGGCTGAGCCTGTATTGCTCACCTGACATTTGGTAAGGCAGTATCAGCCAATCAGAAACAAGAAAAGTCCATGGCAGCCATGTTTTGGTTTTTTTTTGTCTGATTGGGACAAAATGAGGAAACTTCGTAAAGGACCTTCCAAAGATGGTCCATATCAAATATTCATAATTAAATTTGATCAAGCATTTTCAGAGGAGAAGCAAGAAGCATCAGTGGCAGCCAAGTTTTTGTCTGATCAGGAGGAAATGAGGAAACTTTATAAAGGACCATCCACAGATGTTCCACATCATTAATATTAATCCAATTGGCCATGCAGTTTCAAAGGAGAAGATTATTGAATGTATCAGCAAATCAGAAACATGAATTGTCAATGGGAGCCATGTTGTTTGTCCGATCAGAACAATCTTTTATATAGGACCTTCCATAGATGCTCCACACTTCAAATATTCATCCATTTGTCCAAGTGGTGTCAGAGAAGATGAATAAATGTATCTGCCAATCAGAAACAAAAATTGCACATGGCAGCCACTTTAGCATTGTAGATGATGCCTTTACTTTGATAAACAAAATAAATCAAAACTTAAGGGTGTACCATACACCTAAGGGAATAACTCTGTAAGATCATCTAAACGTTTTAATCAAGTAATATTTATTATATATTAAAATATATGCATCTCAGTGATCAAAATTTTTGATGATGAAATTACTATATATCTATTGAAATAATTCCAGAGAAATGTGTGG
>JARWCS010323207.1:0-12709 GCA_034783895.1 Geukensia demissa | reverse complement strand
TATTGGTTTTCAGTATCGATCTCAAGTGTTAGATCCATTTCAACCGATTTTTATAGTGTGTTTTTAATGTTGTTTGGTCACACCACTGACCAGGTTAGAAGGAGGGTTGTGCGCTCACCAACCGGTTTAACCCCGCCAGATACTAATACCCGTCTCATGGACAATCATGCCAAATCTCCTATTTTTATATTAATGAATTACAATAACTCTAATAAGGGTTGAGATGAGTTCACACGATGCGATTTTTCATCCGATTTACTATTCGACTTTTTAATTCGATTCGCTTTCGACTAAAAGCATTTTGTGTGACCGCAATTTACGTTACTCCAGTAAATGAAATAGAAGAACGGAATAAAACTTGGAAATTGCTTCGGGTTTACGGGAAAAATGGGCATGGGACTGAACTCCCGACAATTTCTTTGTTTGAAAAGTCTCTTTATCATATTTCATTTTGCAAGGTCGTGTGTTGGCCTTGTTTTGAGAACCTCAATGTGAAGAATGTTAATTGGGACGTCATAAATAAAAACGACGTCCAGATGTTTCGGAATCTTTATTGTACATTTGTTGTTTTCATTCACATGTACATATAATTTCCTTAGATCGTGGCATATGAGAGCAGTCAGAGAATATCCAAACTGTCGCTTGTTTTACTGCTTAAAATATCCTCTTCTAATTTCTTTTTTAGTATGAACTGGTTTTGTCTTGTTTTTTGTACAAATTTTTATTTGCCTTGTATATAGTGTCTACTTTGATCCTCATGATTTTTACTATACAATAAAAATTCTTCATAACTTTGTGCGTTGATGATTTTGTCAAACACAGAAAAGCGCAATAGTCTTGCTTTCAGTATACAATCTGAAACTGCTGAGGGACTCCAGAATTGTTTTAATAATTTACTAGCATATTGTGAATTGTTGGGAATATAAGTAAATTTAAAAAAACTAAATCTTTGATATTTAATAGCAATGGTAGACTTGAGAATATTTGTTTTAGGTATGGAAATAAAGTTGCCGAAAATGTAAAAAAAAAAATATTCTTATTTTGGTGATGTGTTTAGTAATTCATGTAGCTTTACTGAAGCAAAAAAGGAACTTTATCAAAAGGGCCTAAAGGCATACTTTAAACTTCGCAAGTGTTTTGAGCATCTTAAACCTTATAAGGTTTATAAAATAATAAGTACTCTTTTACACGTGTTTGATCACACAATCGAACCAGTTTATGCAGTTCTTCTGTACGAAAGTGAGATTTAGGGTATATTCTCATTCGAGAAATTAAAGAAATTAAGACTCATATCTTAGTAAACTGTGTAGTGATCTACTTGGTGAAAGACTGCGTATTAAATTTTGCAACTATGTTTTAGAAGTTGGTCATCATTCAACCAATTTGGCTATAACTGGCGAGCTTGGAAGATGTCCTTTATTGTTAGAAGTTATCTTTAGTATGCTTAAATATTTTATTCATCTTTCTAAGCCAGAATGTAATGGTCTTGTTGCTGAATCCTTTGAAGCCTACAGTAAATTATATTTGGAAAATAAGAAGTGTTTGTTTAGCAATATAATTAAATCTTCTGAAATTTAAATCATACTAAACGCTTGTTAAATCATCATTCTCAAAAAAGTTAACTGTATAGAAACAAGGAAAATATATCATTTTATTAAACCTCATTTGAAATAAAGTTTTAATGGTTTACCGTAGATGTACTATACAGATCCCTCTGACAACTCTTACCTTTATCATGTAAGGGTCATTCAAATATTGTCATCTGTGACAATAATACATCTCCAGTCTAGTATTGGGCGTGAAAAACAATTTTGACAATTTTAATTAATGGACATCCGAAATTGCTAGCGTATCAGGATTACTTTCGTTTTGCCAAAAGCACCCTGGAAAAAACCATTCTCGCAAGTTTACAATTCTAGATATCCACCTTATCATAATTCCATAATTCAATTTCGGTATTGTGAAATGAATAAGAATACTCATACTGAAATGACGAATTATTTCTCATTTTGTCATACATGAAGACTTGTAAAGAGATTAAACATCAATTATACAATTGTTGACAAATATTCAACAGCGATTTTAGTGCAAATTTGAACAGAAGCAAGCATTTATTATGCAAAGAAAGATAATCTTTTTTCGATTAAACAAATTACGAGTTACGATTTTCCGTTTGATACTATGATAAATATTTTGCAATATTTTTACCTTTTTACGTCAACTTGAAGTTCTGATATCATTTGGAACATTTTCAAATATGATATTTCTTTTTTTTCTTCGCATCTACGAAGTAGAGTGGCTATTGGAATAAACTCAGCGTCCATGTCCGCGTCTACAACCAGTTTTCGGAAAATGAACAATGGTTCATATCGAATCTATTTCTCATTAATCCAAAGTCTTTTGTAAATACTTTCGTCACTTCCTAGATATTTTTTCTTTAACAAGACTAGAAATATGCGGTTGGAATACGTGATCCATCGATATTCCAGACATTTTAAAAATGAGTACCGATACATCTATTAATGGTTTCTGTGTCCTCAGTTGTGTCAATTTAACCGCCAGTTCAATAATTCGCCTAAACGGCTTTCTGTTCTTAAGTACCTCTAAACATTTGTCACTGAATAATCCTACGTTCAGTGATTAACTCGACCAAATATATCCCAGCAAACTAGAAATTAAGGAGACCACAGACTCACAAAATCTGCTTCATACCTAGATTAATTCCTCGAAATTGACCAAGAGGGATACTTGTTTCTATGATTTACATGTGCGACAAACGGGATGACTTTAACTTTCCTATTGTAAACTTTCCATATTTATGTAGCAATATTCCAGTTTACCCTCCCTACGGGGTTTATGTTTCGCTGTTTATTCGATACTCTCGTGCCTGTTTCAAGTATCAGGATTTTCTTAAGAGAGCATTGATGTTGTCACAAAAATTACTACAACAAGGATACAATCAACGTTAAAGTCGTCCATCCTAAAATTTTATGGTCGCCATCACGAATTGGTTGATCCATATGATATCAGTGTGTCTCAACTAGTTATGGACCTGTTACTGGTAATACAACAATAAGTTGACCTGTTAACCTGGATTAAAATTTATGAATTCCACGACGGGTGTTACGCGCAATACATGGGGTGCTTACCCTTCTAGAGCACCTAATCCCACTCCTGTTTTGTAAAGGAGTCAGTGAATTCCAAGCCTTTGTTCCCTTTGTTTTCGTTTTAAATTTTAGTTTATTTCAAATTCGCCTTGTCTCTTTATACTATGTACTTTTGATCTCTCACGTGGGTATTCTACACTGGACTACCCTATATAAAACGAGAATTAATGTGAAATTATATATTAAAGGATTAAAAGCAGTATTTTTAGTTTTTGGAAAAACGACATAAAAAAGGTAACGACAGAAACGAAAATACAAATGAAAATTTTGAGGTAATTTAAATCTAGTAAATGGAATATCATAAATACTTCAGTCTCATTACCCTGAGAGGATCGATCGTAGTAATTTTGTGAGAACACGAATATTTATAGAAATATTTATTTGTTTGTGTTATTTGAAATTTGTATTTGAAGAGGTGGGAGAAGAAGATATAACTATACTATTTCTTTAATTTTTTGGAGTCAAATATTTATTTTCTGTCTTTAAGATCAGAATCTTTAGGCTCAAATTAGATGCATTTTTGTGACATTTGGTTAATGTTTTGCACAGAAATTGAATTGAATTGTCCAATATTGTTACGTAGTAAAGTACATACAACAATTTTTAATAATATTACCTGTAAATTTTGCGCTGTTATTGTATATGTATTGAAAATAAATGCATCACAAAATACCAATATCAATTTGATGCACTATACTTAAAAGAATAAAATATGGAATATATGCCAGAAAGACACAATCCACACGTACTTTTCTTGAATGTGTACTGCACAATTTCTCGCTAAGTTAACTAGATTTCCGTCGGCACAAAACAAGATCTTAAAAATATTGCCTTGCATTTCTTTCTTTTATCAAACAGAATGTAGACAAAATGGAGAAACAACGATTGAAAATGCCTTAATTACACTGGGCATTTATTTGGTTTACAACTCATGAGCAGTGTTCAAAGTCAAAATGTTGGAAATCAGGATAAAATACGATGACCTTAAATAAGGAACCAAAAACAATCTGAACTAAAGGTTATCTCTGTATCAGAAAGAAGAGCCTTAGAAATTTATGGTAACTATTTAATTAATATTGAACGGAAAATTTTTCATTTATGTAATAATTCTGCCAGGATAAAAATTCTGGCTACTGGACTGCGAATGTCCTCCGGGACTTAGATCAGTCTGCAGTGACATACACCCAGTAAAAATAATACAATATAAATGTATCACAAAAGACCAATATTAAAATGTATATATGAGGATAAGATGGAGAAGTCGTTCTTATGCAACTTAAAACTGGACGCTTTTGATCCGAAAAATAAAGATAAACTGGACGAGTTACACTGATCCCAATATTGTGAAGCTCTTGCATTGACATTGAGGTAATCCTTAACTTGGTTTTGGACTCTTGTTTATTTAGATTGTTCTGATATGTTCATGCTTATTAATTGTAATTAATTTACACATTTTTTTATGGCTGTCTCAAGAGCAATCATACCAAATCTTGTTTTCTATATTGTATTTCTAACCGAATTACCAACATTTAGACCCCGAGAACTGCGGATGAGTTGTCAATCAACGAAATGGTCATATAATTTATCGAGTTCACATTCGTGTTCTTGAACACCCGACTGATAATGCTCATTTAATTTGATTAGGGATACAATCAAGTTTGCCTGTTTTTTGCGTTGCTATGTTCAGTTCGTCAATCTTTTGTTCTCTTGAGGGCGGCTAGGCCAGTCGGTTTCTTCACCTGCAGGCAAAACCCCTGCTAAAAGGGCGTCCGTTGGTTGAGTTGGATGTATTAATACTCGACCACCTCGAGAGTAGCCGGGGTAAAGAAATTGGCTACTCGGTTTCTCCCGCAAAGGTAGAATTCCTCCTAAAGGGACATCAGTTGTTGGAGGGATGTATAATTAATTTTCAACCAATTAAGGTCATTCGGAGGTGAAGTAAAACAGTCGGTCTAATAATGGGATGACGCCATGCTTTCAGCACTTTAAAGATCTCTTTCCAACAGCTCGTCATGAGTTGTCGTTGGTGGCCAGTTGGTGTGGCTAAATTAACGCCCTAACCCGGCCGGTCCCAGTTTGGCCTCTTATGTCTGGAAAATTTCCCGGCCATGAGCCCTAGACCACCCATTTTATGATTGTTTGTTTGACAACTTGTTCCGTCCTAAATATGCATGAAAAATTTGCCGCCGGGATTAAGCAACAGTCAATCAATCAATCATTCTTTTCTTGCTTGGCTTTAATGGTATTTTGTGAGGGTTTTATATATGTGTCAATAAAGGTTTGTAGTTTGACGTCAGTGGCTTTGTTGGTTGACTCGATGATATTTCCCATATCTTTTCTGAAATGACTGGAACAATTTTAGCCAGAACATCCGAGCTTGTGGTTGTTTCAATGACTTAACCTGAGACTATTTTAGCAGAAATAGATTTCATGAGACTTGGGTTAGTAATGCTAAATCTCCCATGGGAAATGCATCTTCTTATTTGGTGACCTCCTCAGTGGTGTAATGGTTATCATGCTCGCCTTCAAACCTCGACCGGGTCTTACAAAAGACACTGGAATTTGTATTCGCTGTTTCTCTGCTAAGCAGGATATATTTAGAATAAGAGCAAAGAATATATTATCGTCTTGAATATGCATTAAATATTTTCCACTGGACGTTAAGCAACATTGATTCAATCAATCACCAATCTTATTTGTCTAATTTCTTGTTTTTCACTAAAGGATATGGGAGTCCGTGGGATTCAGATTGCCTCGAACGAGTAATAAAATAGGCTAACGAAGCGGAAAACATAAAAACAAAGTTCAATGATGCAAGTTTACTTTATTTTCTACGATAAATATACAAAATAATAAAACTAGAACAGGAATTCGCTGTTGGGTCGGATAAATAATGCCATCTCTACTAGTAAACTGATGCTGCAATGCAAAACATAAAACATACATGAATATTAAAAAGGGTTAAACCAATAAAAATAGACAAAAGGAGTTTTTCACTTATATGCTAATATTATGTCTCTGGGTATATGAAATATGTTTATTTTTATCTTACTCAAAGTTGTTTTTATAGCATTTCACGCCACTTTAAACAAAATGTCATTTCTAGACGGAGAGTCGGTGTCGGTGTACCCAAATAGTACTACGTGTACGACCTTGAACTTTATCACATGCATCTTAAGTGATTATGATGAATTATTTTTTCACGAAAGTCACTTATAATCAATGATCATCAGAGGCGTTCAATCTAAACTACTTGTACCAAACATATTAAGTTTTTGTTAAATCAATTGTATGCATGCAACGTTTTAACTTGTTCTCACATCAGTTTTCTAATTCCTAAAATGATCAGTTAATGACATTTAGCAGTTTTGTATACGGAAAAGGCAACAAACAGCCTCAAATATGGGTCTGAAGGAACCCTCTTCTCCCATAAGCTTTACCCAGTCGTTTTGTCTTAAGGTGTCAATTTAAAAAGTCCACTGTGTGCACAAAAACAAAATGGAAAATCTCAAACTTTACTCACCTTTCTTCATCCTGTACATTCCCATTCCGCCTAGGCCGCCCATTCCGTATCCCATGCCACCCATTCCATATCCCATGCCACCCATTCCGTATCCCATGCCGCCCATTCCATATCCAAGTCCGCCCATTCCATATCCTAGGCCGCCCATTCCGTATCCTAATCCACCCATTCCATAGTATCGTCTATACATATTGTAATAGCTCCTGCCGTATAATCCACCCATACCTAGTCCACCCATGCCCAGTCCGCCCATTCCGCCCATTCCGCCCATACCATACATTCCGCCCATTCCTCCCATGCCAGACATTCCTCCCATTCCGCCCATACCATACATGCCTGTATATCAAAAGAAAAACGACATATTTAAAACAATACTGGGCATCTACGTTTTAGATATTCAATCAATTTTGATAATATTCAGATAAGAGCATTATTATTTTACGTATATACACGATTTTTTATTTGGGGCGATTTAGAGCTTTTCAGTGGTATTTCACCCTTATTGAAGGCCTTGTAAAGACTTCTGGATTTGTAAATTCCACGGTTTTTCTCGTGGTTGGAGTACAGTCATATAAACCAAATATAACACATTTTAACGATATGCAAACAACAACGAGTTACTTATTGAGTTAGCTATAAATTTTATCAAGATTATTTTTACTTGTAAAAAATAATACAATAAAAATCATTTTCTAAACAATAAATGATTTAATAACAAATTTTCCTATTATTTCAACTCTATGGTTGCAGACCGTTTACAACATATTTAGCAAAAAATGCACAAATATCAATATTCTACTTGCAGTTGTACTTATAATTTCCATAATTAGATTGTCTGCCCTTCACTCTCTATAATGATTAATCATACCTCTGTATCCCATTTTGCCAAATCCATAGGCAGCTCCAATTAGGAAAGCAAGGATAAACAGCTTCATCTAAAATTGACAATGCGTTGACTAATTGGTATAGTGACTCCTTTTAAGGCAAGTTTTTTAATGATATAGTTTAAGCAAGAATCGCACGGATATTAAAGATGTAAACAAGGAACAATATACAAGCTTTTTATTTCACTACAAAATTCTACAAAGAGGACGAACTGAAACCAAACAAAAAAATTAAAGGGAAATAATGGGTGCTGATTTAAAGTTAGATTGTGAGAACTTGAAATATTCGCGGTTTGATTAAAGTAAGACACGGTACTTTGAAATGCTTCGAATGCGAAATAATACTATTCCATAACAAAACTTTCAAAGTTGAAGTTTTTACGAATTTTCTATAGTTGGGTTTTCATACAGTATGATTATACATTTCTTGTCTTAAAAGATCCGATCTAATTTTAAACACATGTGAATTTCATAATAAAACGCGAACGAAATAATAATGCATTTTTTATTTATTTTATAGCTATTATATGACTGTATAGCACAATTTTCATTTAAAGTTCAAATAAAACAAGTCATTCAAAGATAAAAATATAAACTTATTTAAACTAGAAACATATAAAACAATGATATAATATATAATACATATAATTTAAACCATCTACACGGAACAATACATCATGTACTTTGCTCTCTCTTCGTGGAATGGCATCAAACGGTTACCGAAAGCTATAATTTTATTTAGCCTATAGGTGGCCGAGTGGTCTCACAATTCAGGTACATTGTATTGGACACAAATTTGCAGCTACAAAATTCACCCCAAACACTATTATATACATGTTTATTTATAATGGAATATAATCGGAAGCCAGAAATGTCACAGAGTTCAAATCCTACTGAAGGAAAGACTTAAAGTTGCAGGTACAAAGTCCATCCATAGCACTATTAGGTTAATTTTCAGACGTTTGGTATTGATTTCTCATCTGATGCTTCGCGCGATGAGAGAGGTATATTGTAGTGTTGTCAGATATTTAAGACGTTTACTTATATTGTATTGTTTTAAGTGTAATATATTACCCAAAAATATCTTTGATACTTAAGATAAACTATGTATATTTAATTTAGTTTAGTTTTGAAAATATATTGTAAACTTTAAATAAATGAATTCTTATATCACAAAACAATCGAACTGAAGTAGCTATAGGACCTCGCTAATTAATAAGGTGGGAAAGTATTGCACATTGTAACCACTTTAATTAATTAATCCTGGATTGAGTAGCTTAAACACAGTTTTTCTGAAGTTAAACTGGGATGAAGTACTCAAACCTGGATTTTCTCAACTTAATACGAAATCGAGAAAAATCCAGATTTTCTCAGAAAATACCAGGAAATAAATTTAGCTATGGAAACTCCAGTTTTCTCATTTTTTAGAATATCCCGGTTCATCTTAATTTATTTTTTCTGTAATTCAGCTTAAGGTGAGTTAATTCAGTTAAATTTACTTTAAGATGAGAAAATCCCAATTTAAGGTATTTAAAAGTTATATTGCATGTACACATTTTTCACAATATATTTTCATTAAAATGTTTTCAACGTTTTTTGCAAAACTAAAATGGATCAAGTTTTAAATGCCCTTTTTTCTGTTTATTGCCTTTTTATACTCAAAACTCAGTAGTTCGTAGTCTTTCTACTTGTAACAGTTTACTAGAATACGATGCACATAAAACAGTTCTTGTTTCCTTATTATTTAATACGGATGTTTTAAAATATGTACCAGAAGTGCATTTTTGGCATTGATCAACTTAGTGTATGGATTGTCAGAAATCTTAAAATAAAAGTTAGAAATAACCTGACATTTTAATTCATCCGGTTTTTAGCATAAGGTTTGGTGATATAAACTATAGATATTTTAAAGAAAGAATATCAACGGAATTCTTTTGAGACTAAGCTTACAAGTAACAATAACTTACCTTCGTGTATTTAGGATTGTAGAACTAGACTACTAGTGAACTATGTGACTTTTGGAATCTGGTATGTGCCTTTTCCTTGAGTTATTCGCTTTATATAACTACTACTACTAACATCACCATGTATAGGAGAAATAATAACACATGTATTTCTCACGTTTTTTATTTCATTTTCTTGTAAGAAATATAGTTGAATAAGATAAAAGTTTAGTTAATTTCTTTAAAAACAAGTGACATTTGGTACTAACAAGACATTTATTGTCCTGATTGACAGCTACAGTAAATAAAGTCAAATAATATACATTTTTTTTATGTTTAAAATTTTCAAAACGTAATATTTAAATTCAATTGGTTCGTTTTTTATAGGGATGATAAATTTGTATTTAGTTTTTTACTTGAACATTAAGTAAACGTCATTTTTACGTTTGTATTTGCATTTCTAAATTCAATATAAAAAGTAGTTTAAATTTTTATAAGATTTAAAGCTCAGTTTTTACATCAAACTTTTTCATCTTTAAGGTCGATGTTCATTTTGCATATGTAATTTGATCCTTTAAGAATATTCGATTTTGACTGAACCTTTTCAAGAAATAAACGTATAATGTCGAGTTTTATTATGAAATGGAATTTTGCATCTTATTTGGTAATATTACATATAAAGAATAGACATTCAAAATGATATAACGGCACTCACAGATCCATCTTAAATATTTATATTCTTATCACCAATTTACATTAGGATTGTACCCTGAGCAGGCTTTCAGAAATTGTGTGCATTCTTTAGAGAGACATTTTCAATTTGTTTGTATTTAATGCAGTGTTCTTATAACCCTTTACAGCGTTTGTTTGCCTTAATTTTGCCTTATTCTTAGACATAAGGGAGGTTTGAATGCAGAAAGACATGTTTAAACACACCACATGCATCATTGGTTGGTCTATCTTTCACATTGTTTTTTGTATAACATTGAGTTTAGTTAATGGAGAAATGCGGTTTTGAAAATAATAACCAACCATTTCTTAAGCCCTGCATGCAGGATTATATATAGTCGTGATTAGCTGGCATTCTCTGTCACAATATGGTATAAAAAGTATACCAAAACGCACTACAAATTGACATTACATGTAAATGAGTACGTCTATTCTTTCTATTAAATAAATTTTAATCGTATCAGTATATAGCGGAATTTATTAACTTTCCATAGCTTGATGGATATAAAGCTATGTAACAAATAATTTTGCAGCATATTAAGAATGGAAACAAAACGGACATAATGTTAATATGCACGAGAAATCGTATAACAAAAATGACCTATTTGAAAGAGAAACAGCGGTTTTGTGGTTCATCATCATCTTCAAAGGCCCTCAATGGTACGTCTCGATATGAAAGATATGGAGTAAATGTCAGAGAGACAGCACTCCTACTAGGGGAAAAACAGACGGAGCAGACAAATCTCAGTAGAGGTCTCCATAAGGCATTCATCAAAAGAGGGAATACCACTCCTTGTGAGGATTTAAATCGCCCCAAATAAAAATTGTGTATACGTCAAAAATACGGCTCTCTGTTGAATATTATCAAAAATGTACAAAACATTAAATACAAAGAAAAACCTATGAGCACAATTCTTGGGACAGGCACATGGGACAAATACGTTTAAAGGACGAGGGTCGTTAAGACCCATTTTTGGCCCAAGAATTTGACTAAAAATGAAAATTGGCTAATATCTATTATTTTATATTTTTCTAAAACGAACTATTTTGTGAAACTTATTTTTGCATGCATTCTTAAACGAACTATTTTGTGAAACTTATATTTGCATGTATAAAATATAATTTAGAATACAAACTTTTTTCTTTTGAATACTAAGAGTATCCAAAATGAATGATCAGTATTAGTACATTGTACGTCGTCAAAAACGGAAAAGACTTGACTTTTGCAATTTTATTTATAATTCATGAAATTCAAGATAAAACTGCATTTTTAAGACAGTTTCGGTCAGGACATGGAGAGACAAATCCCATTTTTTGCATTTTACAAAAATATATAAAAATATGAATGTTCTTCAATGCTTTCTAATTTTTCTGAATCTAAAACTATTACAACACACAATGTTGGCTGGAACAAAATCATTGTTAAAGTTTATAAGATTTTAAGGCTGTGAGTGAAACAGTTTATACCATATTTTTTTCCTAACTATAATAATTGAATAGACCATTTTGTCTGACAGAGACATGCTTTTCCTGTATGATTCCAGTCATATTTTACTATTTTTCAAATACTTTTAATTCTTTTTTAATTTTTTAAACAAAAAAAGCCTTACATTGTCCTTTCAATATTATTTCATATTGATAAACATGTGTTATTGGATACTAAAGTTACATAGGAGTCCCTACAAGCAGCCAACAAAGCTTTCAAATATAATTTTAACCACTATCAAGCCAGAAAAACTTCGACATGCAAGAAGGTGCATAAATTCATAGGTAGATATTAAAGAACTCCTAAGACCTGATGGACATTCAAACTAAACATCCCTTTCCTTTTGTTACAGCATCAGGACATTTGACCTTTCCACACTTTATACAGCCATAGCTGTATGCACTTCTCAAATCAAAACTAAATCATCAGATTCATAATTGCTTTCTTGAAAAGAACGGAGAAAGACGATACAAATACATCGTTGTCCGCAAAACCCAAACATAATTTGTTCAACGCAACTTAAAATAAAGAAATATATACAGAGGAGGATATTAACAAAAATGTTAGATTTCCTAATTGACAACATGTTTGTTCAGTTTGAAGGATGAGTTTTCCAGCAGAAGATCGGCATTAATTGCCATTAATTGTGATTCCTCTGCTCTCTGATTTATTTCTTCATTCGATTGGTGTAGACTCTACAAGAGCTATCACAAGAAAAAAGGAAGTTAAACTTCAGCTTCCGTTAACAGATGATGTTCTCTCATTGAACAATAAAGGAATCGGTGATTTTCTTCACATCATCTACCCAAATGAGACAGAACAGACACCCCCAAGACCATGATCTTTATATAGGAGTTCGTGCAGTTCCTTCCGGATTTGACACAAATTGACACTCCCGAGTTTGACATACTGATTTGACACCGATTTTGAAATTAAGGACTCCACGACGGGTGTTGCGCGCAGGACAGGGGATGCTT
>JARWCS010323196.1:0-12711 GCA_034783895.1 Geukensia demissa | reverse complement strand
GCCTGTAGTATTCAGAAGAGGCGCAAATCCGGGTACTTCAGTTATTAAAACTATGCAAATGTGGGATTAGAAGTAGATTTTGGTGCATTATATCATCAGCATATATTTATATGATTTGCTCGTTTTGAAAATATTTCTAAAAATCCATTGAAATGAAAATTTGAAAATTTTTGAGTTCCATTTGATTTTCAACGTGTTTTTCTTGGTGGTTGCTTTTGTCGCATTATTTATACACGTGAAATATTTATTGGATTTGGCGCTGCATCAATGCACGACCAGAATGAACTACATATTTTAATAGTTATGGCTTAATAGGCGATGCTTATGTTGCGTCTATTGTCGATGTGTTGGTCACTGCTCGATAGAGTCCGTTCTTATAATACAACAACTTTTAAAACTAATCTTAAATTTACTGATATATATATATATATATATTAGATAAGTAACCAGTTAATGCTGTGATATTTTCAAGTGTAAGTGGGCAGGTGTAAATTCGAACTTCTGACATACTGTTTTTTAAAGTATATATGTATGAACCCAAATTAAATACTTAAAATGTTTGAACAGAATTAAACAATGCACCACAGTTACTCAACCTCAGTTTAGAACAGTTCACCATGAAATGGGACACGTGGAATACTACTTTCAATACATTAACCAACCAACGATTTTCAGACGCGGTGCTAATCCAGGTATACAGTCGAACTTCGTCAAGTCAAATATTTTCCGATTGATGCCATGAAACAAATCCATTTTAAAGCCATTATTCTCAAATATTGAAATTATTTTATTTCATTTGTTTTGTATCAAAAGAGATTAAGATACAGGAGATGTGGAATGATTGGTTAACTACAAATAGAAATAGTAAAGACAAAAATATTGTCATATAGAATAAAATTGTTAATATTTGTCGAAATATGAAAAATTAGAATGTGTAAAAATGGTAATGAATTGACAAGCAGTTTTTTGCAGTAAATAATTTTCACTGAACGATTTAGAGATTGAAGTTCGATTGCCAATGATATTATACAGAGGAGAAGCATGGGGTATGAAGGTTCTCACATGTGTCTGTATTCCGCGCTTCATACAACATGTTTTATAACCCTGTGAATCTACAAAATAAGCATTCCATTCTTTAAATTTCTTTTCGGACAATCTGAAAGCAAAAATACTTAAATTTGATAATCTTAAATGAATAATTTGCCAAAGGACAAGGTACGTTAAGTACCCTTTTTGGCCCACAAAAATGAAAGTCAAAGTAGCAATATTCGTGGTGTATTAATTTTCGCCATCTTCATGGACATTATTTTATCTTGATTAACTTTTGTAGAATGAACAGGGCCTAAGTGTCACTTTTAAACTTGCCCACCCCATCAGTGGTTTTGCAGTATGGCCTATCTTGATGTAAAATAATGAATCTTCATATTTTACGACAGGGTTTAAAAAATAATTAGTTTTTTGACGTCACAGGACGCAATGTGTCTTATTTGTTAAAAATTACTGAAAAAGTACAAATTTTGGAGCTTTTTCCTTAAATCTAAATATTTCCAACAACATAGACCACCACAATTTTTTGCCAGCTGGTGTATTGTGTAAAGATCTTCATTCAGTATAAAAAATTATGTTGGTCTACGTTGTCGGAGATAATTATTTAAGCCAAAAACATACGATAAATAGGCCAAATTTGGGATCTTTTAAAAGAATGGCCATTTTTGCCTTTAAATGTGACGTTATTGTGATGTCAAGAACACTTCAACTGGCATTTTTGAATATTTGTGAAAAATATTTATTTAACTTAATTTTAACAAAATATTGGGAAATTAAATGCAAGTTCATTTTTACATTGAATAATGGGCCAAATAAGGCCCTTATCGTACCTTGTCCTTTTTCGCAGTCGACATTTTTAATATGGCGTCAACATGGAAAAAATCGCTCTCTTGGATTTTGTGGTTCATTGGGTTATGAAACATCAAATGTCAAATCACTTGATTACCATAATACCATCAATATGTGAATATTCATTGCAACACACACCATACGTTATTTTCATGATGTAAGCTTATATTAATGTCTGAACAGTTTGGTTAGTGTTCTGTGGACATTAGGTTGTTTTCAGTTAAACTTGCATTAAAAGTCATCTTTCATCTATCAGTCACTTGTATTGAACAGTGACCATTTCCAAACCGTTTTGTTTATAAATGGACCTCATTTTAGGGTTCATTTTTGTTATAAGTTAGTTATTTCTCTGGTATTAAGTAACTTTCTAATACAGATTTGATTGTTTATAAATTATTTTCAGAAAATAGTTTTTTTAATTAACGAAATATTATACTTAAACGTGTGAATTTGAATAAAAGGAAGAGCAAGACACATAATGGAATTAATGGTTGGGTTACATTTGAGGCCATCTAAATTTTATTTGCAAATACAATAGAGAATTTATATTTGGTAAAATGCAGTTTATTACTAAGGTATCCTTAACAAACAATAATAATAGTAACATTTCAGAATTAAACAATGTACAGATATCACTCTGTTCCAACTGAAAACAGTACATCACGAGATGGGTCATATCCAATATTACAAGAGTTACGGAGCACAACCAACAATATTTAGAAGGGGAGCTAATCCTGGTAACCTTTGACCTTTTCAAGACAACTTTTTTGTAGAGTTAGTTGATTTCTTTTATGTGTAGGATTATTGATTTAGTAAATTTCTGGTGAGCAGTTTATTTAGGCATAGATATATTGTAGATTAGGTGATGCTTTCGTCTTTGGTAATTTATCATCAAAATACGATATGAAACTTGGCTAAAAGATAACGTTTGATTTTCTACAATGATGTGCTATGACAGTTATAACACATAAGCCTAGCATTTTCACTGATATTGTAGCGTTTTCTACCAGGAATGCCTACTGATGTCGACTTCGAATTAATGTCTCAAATGCATTTTTAGTTGAATCGACGTTTTTATTTTTATTCTAATGTCAGTATGACCTGCATGTTTGAGTTTTTATGGATTAGCCTGATAGTATGCATAAAAAGTAAGCTGTCCCCTTTTCCACATATCATTTTATTTTTTATTTAAGCACCTTAAATGTTGAAACACAACTAAATGGAATTAATAGACTTAATAAACAGGCTTAATAAAATCCTTTGAAAATTTCAGGAGTTTAAAGTTATATACTTATTCTGAGAAAATAAACTTTAAAATTATCAAGAGGCAAAGTAAACTGCAAGGCAATGGTCAGATAAGACCATGGCCAAAACAGAAGACAAGTTCTATGACATTACCAAATGTGGATGAAAATTCTGTTATCCCAAGATAAAACGACGAAATTTGAAAACTTTTAATATAGATGTAAAAATGAGAATGAATGAACAAGTAAAACACACATTGAAATAAACTTTAACAATAAAAACAGCAAAACGACGCTTTTATTACTGAAACAGTATTTGGTTTGAACTTTGGACGCAATTACAATTCAAGATGTATAACTATGTTTGTATTTTAAGTAGCCATTTTACCTTCATTATTTATTCGTCTTTTTTCTTTAATATTGAACAGCAGCTTTTGACAAATACTTTGTATGATATAGTTATTAAATTTCCGAGAACTTTTAAACAAAAGATAATATGTATATGTAGCGCCCTTTATCATGCGTGATGTGTTAAACAGTTTCTATGGTGTAGAACAAACTTTGGTTGTGAATTATGTCCTTGTGTAACCATTTTAATATTCCAGCATTGTACATGGCGGAAATAATTTAATTAAGTTTTTCCGTGTTGTCTTCTTTAGATCTTTTAGTAATGTACTATTTTGTACAGGAAAGTTGGACAAAAACAAGATCAACTAGTTTAAATATGTAGTTATTGTATTCTTGAAACCATTAAGCAACCTTGAACGGCCGAGTTAGGTTATCCGGTAAAGGAAAACTCTAGGTCAGCTCCATATAGCAAAAACTTTAATATCTGTGTACATGTTGTCAGTTTTTGGCAGCAGGTTACCTCTCTCAAAGCGAAATATTTCTTCTTGATACACTTAGTCCGCTAGTACGTTAAGTTTTCATATTGTAGGTTAAAAAATATTGAAAAAAGTTACTTTATTTAGAAATTGTTGAGTATTCCAGTTTTCTTCTTTTAAGTTTCTTTTTAAAAAAGCCTTCTCCAAGAACAATCGTAGTCAAAAGTAAAAATGATTAATATAGAGATCGCAAAACAAAACAGCCTAATTACAATACACTCTAAAATTAACTTTTCGTTGAACACGAATAAATCCAGATTTTGCATTTTTAATGGCTAACTTATCCTATTGAAGTATTATTCGATGAACCCTTAGGGAAAAATCATAATAATTTTCCATTTTTTAAAATATTCGAACAACAGTTAGATAATGCTTTATTAACAATTATGATGGTACTTTAAAAAAAACTGTATCATTTAGATTAACACTTATCAAATAATTATTCTAGATTGCGAACGTCAGAAAAACGCCCACTATTTGTCTTTATGATGGCGACAGCTCAAAATCCAATCGCCTACTTAGTTTTGTTTGGTCAACCAATGAGAAATACTATATGTAATGCATGTCTGTATGCATGTTCTGCTTAACACTAATTTTATCAGCATCTTGCATGCACGCTTTTTTTCCTATTTTAACCCTTTGTTTAAACGGATTATCAAATTATATCTTTTATTGGCTATTAATTCATTTCAGGACAGTTTTTATCATCTTGATTATAAAATTCCACTTTAATATACATGATATATGCGTGATATATGAAAGATTTAGTATGGATCAGAAATATTTTCAAAGACAAAAAATATGTTTGGGTTGATTTTTGACATTCTTGGTAAACTCATTCTTGTTTTTTGTCGTTTATAACGTCAGTATGTCAGTATTTTCAGTTTCTGTGATTTGTTATAAGTGTAAAATCAATTCGTTTTTCATTGATTAAGGAAATATCTGCTCAAAATTCTTCACATTTGATAATAATATGAAAACTGCTTTACAAATTACGCGAATCCTAAGAATTAAGACAAATTTAACAATTTAGCATTTTGATCTGTATATTATTTACATACTATCGATTTTCAAGGTTTCCACGAGGGAATGGCAGATATTGTCAGTCTATCTTTCCAGACGCCTGAACACATGAAAGCAATCGGTTTACTTGATTCTATACCAAATGACGCAGGTACAACCTCTTACTGTTTACTGAAGTAAATGTCGAAAATGTTAATATTTTTACCGTCATTACAGTATTTCGTTTTAATTTACTTTTTTATATTTAAGGTTAATGTAAAACTTTATTTGCAACTACTGTTTTAATTTTTGTATTACTTCGCTCGTTTGGTTTTACTCTTTTCAGTCATTTTGTCATAGTTGATAAAAGAAAGTTTTATGGCAACCGTGTGTATATCAACGTTCTTAGTTCTTCGCAAATTTCAAAGTTGGAATATTATATCAAGGGTATATTTTAATAACTTCTCTAAAAGGAATTCGAAGATACCAAAGGTGCAGACAGAATTCATTTTGATTAAATGCCATTTACAGTTCTAATTGTGACTCTGCAAGTTGTCAACAAAACTAAAAACTACTAAGCATATATCGGTTTTTGGCCTTGTGTGTTTTTTTAATAGTTAAATTGATGATTTACCTATATTCACAACTCATGTTATCCTGTTTTTTTTTAAATTGGTGCATTTTTCATTGCAGAAAGTGATATAAATTTTTTAATGCAAATGGCGCTAGACAAGATAGCCTTCCTTCCATTTGGATATCTGATAGATCAGTGGAGATGGAGTGTGTTCCGAGGGGATACAACATCAAATAATTATACGGCTAGTTGGTGGGACTTACGGTAATATTACAGTTAAATTTGCTTGCTTTGGAATATTTCTTATAATTGTAAGATGTAGTACTTGTCTTAATTTATGCTTTTTGGCATATATTACATATTCTTTGTTTCAAATATAAAAAGTGGTTAATTTATCAAAACATGATTATATTGAAGGAAAAATCTGTAAAATTCATAGAAATCAAATAATATTTCGTGGTTTTAATAGTACGATTATTCTAAAAAAAAATTCTGGCTTCACTTGCAGAAAAAAAAGTTTTTACTCAAATGGCCAAAATCGCGCATATTGGTTGGTCAATTTTGGATTTGAATCCAGATTTAAAAATAATCTCAATATGATATGTTTTGGACAATTGAAGACTGGTTTTTAAAATTGTTTAATGGAATTATAAAAATAAAGGATATATAGACAACAACCCATTTCTCACTAAGATCATTTTACAAATTTATCATGAACACATCTACTCAAAGCACTTTTCTGGAAGTGTATTTTTGTCGTTCCGTAATTGCCCAATCCAGAAGTCCAATTTAAATGAAACTTAACTTTAAAATAACTTTAGTGTAGTATGGTATTTATATTTATACAGGGAAATCTGCAAAAAATGATGACTCATCTACTGAGCATACATGTAAAATGTAAAATACATGGATATCATCTGTTTTATTCTCTTGCACATAAACATTTCCTTCTTGTACCATTCTTCTTTATATGCAATTTATCATATCTATAATCACACGATTTTCATGTATAACATATATTTTAACTCTAGTACAAAATTTAAATATATTTGTTTATTCTTTAGTGTATAAAGGATAAACAATTATTCTTCAGTGTATAAAGGATAAGTAATTATTCTTTAGTGTATAAAGGATCAATAATTATTCTTTAGTTTATAAAGGCTAAATAATGAAATGATATGTTTCTTATGATCCATTATGAATATCACACTTTGAATTTCATAGTGGAATATTCCGACGAATGACCAGCAGCCTTAACAACTTTTTAATATGAAATGACTGTTGATGTTACCTTTGCAACGTCTGAAATGATCATGATATTTTTAATTTCGATTGTTTTTTTTTGTACGTTTATTGTTGTTATGGTACATTCTAATGGGGTCAGGTGTAGTCTTGCATGATTTTTTATAACTTTTACAGCTTTTTTCAGATATGATTTTGTGTTCGGCCTCGATGAGATGGAAGTGGGGTGGAATTCAGCAAAACACTTTTAACCCTAACACATGTATCATATGACTGTCGCAATTTGGAAATCGAGGTCCTTGCTTGGTTCTTGTCAAGCACATTGTTTTTTTATATTTGAAAAAGGCCTTGTTCATCAATTTCCCTCTTTGCTTATTTATCTTTATAAATCGTTTATAAATATGAAACAGAAGTAACCTGTTGGGAGTGTAAAATGATCATGTTCTATGTTACTAAAATATTAACCCTTTTGATTTTTTTTACTATTTGATAATTGCCAACACAACATTTTTTTATTTTTACGAATATGAATAAATTCACTTATGAATCTTTGTAAAACATATTCTACTAAATATTTTCTCTCGATTTTCCTGTGTGCAGGTTGACAACTATATCAATTAAAGAAATTGTAGCGTTTATTTGAAAAAAACCAACAGATATCGTTACAAATTTCACCAAAATTGATTAAACAAAATAAGAGAATTAATAATAAAATGGCAGTATCAATTTTTAACTGTATTTTAGGTGCAACTATCAAGGCATTTCTCCACCAGTGGCAAGAACAGAAGAAGACTTTGACCCGGGAGCAAAATACCACATACCAGGGAACACACCTTATATAAGGTAATTTATTTTCATATTTATGATAGCAACAATGGCTATCAATTAAACTTATAGAAATTAACAATTTCGTTGGGTACAGAATTGTGTAAAATGCCACAAAAATGTATAAGTATAACACATAGTACAGAAGGTACTTTTGCATCTGTGCTGTATTTGATACGCATTCTATTAGTTAACCTTTAATTATATTTATGTGTAGTGAATAATAGTGTTGGTGTTGTATTAACAAAATAGCTTTGGATACATAATTCTTATTTCAAATAGGTATGACTCTGTTACATAAAAAATAAAAAACGGATAAGAAAACCCCAAAAGTTTGTACCTTTTTGTTCCGTTTTTTACTTTTACTCCTTTATCAAAATTGTCAGTATATATTTAACTCTCAGAGCTCAATAATAATTGCAGTGAGTTTACCCAGAATATATATTACATTATCTAAACAGCTTAAACGAACTCCGTAATCCATTATTTGACCGAATCTGTAATTTGTGCAGATAGAATTCAAAATTACTACTATGACTCGACTGATTTTAACAATTACTTTAATAGGAATTAGGTTCTTAGGTCCTCGGATAATAAACTGTTTTGTTAATTGATTTTTTGCATAGATGGTCAAAACTTCGAATGACTCTTAGCAGGTGGGCCATACATGCTCACTTGAGCCTCTATTTTATTACTTAGAAACTTTCCCATAAGGATTATTTCGACCATATTTTAAAAGGTGAATTAATGTAATACATGTTAAATTAGTAGCTTGTGCTGTTAAAAAAACGTTATATGTCACTGATGTACCGTTATTTACTATAGGTATTTCGTAAGTTTTGTGGTACAGTTCCAGTGGCATAAAGCTTTATGTGATGAGATCGGATATACTGGACCGCTTCATAGATGTGACATTTACAGAGACAAAAAAGCAGGAGCAAAACTAAGGTAACGTTTATTCATGTATTCGTGATATATATAAATGTAATATTCATGTAGCTCATTTGAAAAATTCTAAAGCACTGAAAATACGGAAAGTTCTCGAAAAGTATAGCACTTAGTAGTTGTCCCTGGCGTCGGATGTGGTTTCCCATTTCGATTTGTTTGGATATGTGAGCTTCGTTTGCTATGTTTGAATCTTGTACTTCCTACGTTTTTGGTTCTAATGCTAATGCTGAGAGGTTACTCCTTGAAATGTACATATGGCATACTAAAAAATCTCCATATTTATTCAACATTGGTAATCTTATATTATAATTCATGTAATTCGAGTTACAATTGTTTAACTGTCATATATATAATAATAAACCGAATAGAAATAAAGCTATAAAGATATAGGGTAAATAAAACAAAGCGAGTAAAACAGAATGGTCAGACAAAAGGGGTAAGGTCGGTAGACACTGCAATCTCGAAAACGAAACAAGATACAGAAATAAACACAAAAACTATAGAAATTAACGTATATCTTTGAGCAACGCTGACCGCAACAATATGGGTCAACAATTCCTGCTTTTTAAAAATACACCGACGGTAGAGAAGCGCAAACGGAAAGATCACTGTTTTAGACCTATGTATGTATGAGCTGTGAGATGTATGCGCCATAAGCTGAGGCAGCTGGAATGTAACGGTTAATAAACAGGGTACTGACTCTTAAAAGTTGCAGTTATATTTTGATTTAAACTTTCCTATACTCTGTGTCAAGCTTTTTTAGAGTGAGTTTTTTGGGCTTAATTGAATGATATGTGTTTTTCCGCGTTAGTACTTAATTTAAATCAAAAGAAAGAACTATCCTACGGTTATCGGTTCATATTTTACACTATGCAACAGCGTTTTCATACTATTATTTACCTGAATTTTTCGACAATAATTCTGCTTGCTTAAGTTTAACCTAAAAATGAGCACATTCTTTTACTTGGAACTCGCTCGCGATTCATACAAGAACAATTATAAAATTCCATTCTTGTGAACCTTTAAACAATTTGCAGGTTATTTAATCCTGGTTTAATTAATTACTTATTACACAGCATTGAAAAATGTCTACTCCCGGTCTCGCGCTAGTGCGTACAAAGAGCCACTTCCGGCAACCAAACGTGCAATGAAAAATCCCCGTAGAATATTAAAAACTCAGCGCTGATTTAAAAAGGCTTCCGGCTGAATCATCCTGGCCAAAAGCCATGCTTTAAATGTTGGCGTTATTATAAAAAGAGAAGTTGGGGATATTGGAATTGAATCAGCTATTTAATTGTATTATGTATTTAAAATTCAACAATGCTGTTAGCATAATACCAGGAGTGGGTCAATGCCAGGGCTTATGCACTCTTGCTCACCAACTAAATCGAATGATCTATTTTGCGATATTGTTTTTACTTTTTACTTTTTGTATATTTTCCGACTCTTTGCTATAATCGAACCACGCTCCTTTATTTGGCGGAAATGCCCGATAATGTGTAGATTATGTTTGCTGATGCATTTGAAATCTGGTTTAAATGTTTAGATTCCGCATCTGTAAATTTTTGTAATGTTTTGTCAAATTTAGGAGAATGTTGGAACTTGGATCTTCAAAACCGTGGCAAGATGCAATGGAAGTTATGACCGGAATTAGACGTATGAGTGCCCTCCCGTTGGTGGAATATTTCACGCCTCTTATTAATTGGTTGAAAGAACAAAACAAACAGGAGAACATTGGGTGGTCAGCTGCCTGTCCTACATCTATCCCATTACCAACTGGTACTGGTTCCCGAACTTTAGCGAAGTCTACATTCGTGACATTTTTGACACTGTTACTGGCTGTTTTGTGTTATTGAACATGTTGAAATATATGTTTATCTTCGAAGTATGAAAATTTATTCCATATACAATTTATAATCAACATTGTGATATGTTTATACTTGTTCTATATATAAAAAGATGACAACATCATAATGTACCACAAAATAACAAATTATCTTAGTAATATTATTGTACAGTTTCATGTCTCTTCTAATATTCTTAAAACTTTTTACAGTTTGTTTTCAATAGTGAGGTTTCAACATTGAAGTAGCGCAATAAAACTAATCTTTGTTTTCAAATTGGCATTTGTTTATCTTAGTAATGCCCAACGACGAAGTTATTGTAACGTTTCAAATCTCTTCCAATATTCTTAAAACTTTACGCAAGTCAGGGGATGCTTACCCTTCTGGAGCACATGATCCCACTCCTGTTTTGTAAAGGAGTTCGTGGATTCCACGCTTTTGTTCCTTTTGTTTACGTTTTATCTTTTAGTTTGTTTTATGTTTGTCTTGTCTCTTTGGACTATGCACTTTTGATCTCTCGCATGGGTATTCTACACTGGGCTTGTTTTCAATATTGAGGTTTCAACAGTAGCGAAATGAAACTAATCGTTGCTTTAAATGCATGTTTTGCATTTGTTTTGTTTTACCAAGACGTTTTTTGTTATATAAATCATTGTATATTATTTTGTAAACACATTTATCACAAACTATTACATTTTCTTAATCATTGTAAGTTTTTAGTTTTAAATTGATTTTTCTCAAGTTATTTTTAAAGGCTACTGCCGTTATAAATAACCTTTCATCTGTTTTGTTAAGTTTCATAGTAGTTTGAAAAAGGAAAGAGCTAATAACATTGACACCAATATTAAGACTTCAAGATATATATTTTATTTTATGTTTTGATTAAGAAAGTAAAGAAATCACATTGAACATTTACATATTGGTTTAAAATAAACAGTCATAAAATAGCGGAATTATAAAGTTGTATTTTATTAGTTTTCTAAAAACATGATTATGTAGATTTAAAAAAGTTTAAAATGCTCCAATTTATCATATTGTCAGTCGGAAAGGAATGTTATATAATAATGTAAATTAATGTATATCGAGTGTAATTTGCATTAAAGTTATTTATTAACATGAAAATAAAATTTCAAAAGTTGACATGTTTTATGGGCTTACTATTTACGTATTGTTACTGCGATTTCGCTGCAAATTTTTCTTGCTGTGATCGTGTTTAGGATGTTCGTTACAAGTTAAAAGTTTACTTTCTGCAATCAAGTTTAGGATTTTCGCAGCCTATGGTATTGATGTTGTCATAATTTCAAAGCTTTGACCAGAACCTTTCTTCAAGGGCAGTGTTCAAGTTTAGGATATTCGCAGCCCATGTTGATTTTTGCAAAGCCTTGACTAGAACCTCAAAATTAACTTCTTTTCATAAATTATTTCCACACATCTTAAAATGCCGTTTTAAGGTTTTATGAAATTCTTGTAATTTTGACAAAACCAGTCAAATCATAGAAGACCCTTTCACTGTTAATTTTCAAATGAGTAACTAACTATCAATCTTATGCACATTTTATTATTAAATTGTACCAATTGAAACGAAAACATTGTTAATATCAGCTTAATCAACCTCAATAAAAATAGTTAACTTTCTGTCAGTTCTGATAGAATCAATATATCAAGAGGCTACTGTTCATGAAACCTTTGTAGCTTTAAATATAATTTTTTATCAGATATGAAAATGCTATGTGGTCATAGAGAATGCACTCTAATCACTAGAATTTATAAATCATGAGGCCTTCAGGACGGGTTGAATACCACGCCTTGTGGAAAACTCTAAATCGCCCAAAATATATAAAACATTACTGATACTAGCTAAATATTAACAGAAATGTACATGTAACAAAACATTTAATCCAAAGAAAATTCCAGACATGGGACAGGCAGATGAAGCGTGTAATGAGGTGAAACTAGCTAAGTTGGATCCCAACACTTTACCAACAAATTGAAACTGCAGATGGAGAAAAATCACATCTGAGTTAATAAAATGATTAAATTATTTCATGATACTTCTAGCGTGCAAAAAACCCACAGGAATATTATACTGTCAATTTTTGAGGTTATTATGGACAGTTTGGGACACTGCAAGAAGCCAATTTAAGCTATATAGAAGAGTTTGGGTATAATTGTCTATGATATATAAAAATAGGAGATGTGGCATGATTGTCCATGAGACAGCCACCCACTAAATGACAGTAGAATTTAAACTT
>JARWCS010323186.1:0-12712 GCA_034783895.1 Geukensia demissa | reverse complement strand
GGAAAGTTGTGGATTGCGTCTTTTTTAAATATACATTTTATGACAGTGCTAAAAGATCTATCTCGGCAATTATATTTTTAAAAAAGCTTTACATTATATCGGGGTTCCCAGATCACTCGCCCACCCCAACTCTTCAGAAATTTTAATTTAAACAAGTCTAATCCAGAATATGGTTTGTTTCCCCAAGTTTAGAATTAAAAAAAAAATTAGAATTTGTAGAAGTTATAATTTGTTTCCTTGCCCTATATTAATGTCTCTTAAAATTCTATGCTATTAAACAATACATTCACACACGTTATAAGATAAAACCAAAACACATGCTTTCAGAAAACTGATTATATCAGCTTTTTAAAATCAAAGAATAAAACTCAGATCTCCTTTTGAATCTTCTACGCGTAATGCAGTTTTAGAATTCACACTTAATGTAATTAATTGGAAATACATTCAGATGTGCGTTATTTGGTCGAGATCAAAAAGTCGTTGTTTTAAGTAGCTAAATTTTTCTGCTAATCTTGTTCAAAGCTAAATAAATATCACTTCTTTATTTCTTATCTCTGATCTTGAAATAATTAGATAGAAAATGTCGAACCTCTTAAAATGCCGTTCTTATATCATTCATAAGGTAGATATAAATATTCAGATTCAAATTCTCATTAGTGTTATCCTTTTCATCTTTGAATGAAATATGAATGAAGATATCCATCACAAATAAATATTTTCGGCAAAAAAAAAACAAACAATAATTCAGATAACAGCGAGATGTACATGTAAGAGTGGACATGTGAAGTCTAACAAAAGTTTTTTACGGATATAGTTACGTATTAGTGACCCAGTTGTCTTGTTCTGGGCAAGCAGCTTCTTTCGTTGCATGTATATAAATGAAAAGTCATAAGATTTCCCCTTAACTCACAATATTATATCATATTTAAATATAACTATCGCAGACTTCTGAGCGTTTCTTATGTACTATTCTCTGTTACACAAGTGTTGGACAATCCCAACGGATTATGTTGAGTTTGGCTAAGTCAAAGACTTGAGGAATTAAGCTTGTCTTCTTTGATTAACATTTGTGTCTGTGCCATTCAGAAAAATTTGGTTGTGCCATCCAGCAAAATATTATTTCTATAAAATGTTCAAATAGGGCCAATCAGTAAGATATATATGATAAATCGTGCAACGGAATAACACAGGAAATAAAATCAAAATCAAACAATGAAACATATAAAGTTCAAGAAAGAGAAAGAAAAGGAAAAGTATCTGGACAACAGTTCCCAATGAAAAATTTCCCGACTTTTATAACTTTGACATAAACATTAAACGGATACGTTGGGTTTCAGTTTGCAAGGCAACAAAATGTTTTGAAATATAAATATCTTTAAAAATAAGTTTGAATAATCATCTTATTTCCAGGTACTATGAAAAAAATCACCCAAGACAGAACAAACACTACTGTACACATAAAGAGAACGCGAACAAAACATAAGGTCCATAAAAAGGGGAAAGATCAACAGACACGGCAGTCTCAAAACATGAACAAGACTTAGCGTGAGACATAGTCCATATATAAAACTAAAAAAAACCTATGAACAATGCTAACCCCACCCAGTGACCAGAGGTGAACTCAGGTGGTCCCTAAGGGTCAGCAGTTACTGCCTCTTCAAAGACACCTGCCACATTATCCGTTTTCAGATCTGGTATCATGTCTGAATAACACGACGGTGAAACCTAGTGAGGCAGGAAATGCTTACTCATCCGGAGCATCTGAACTCAACCTAGATTTGTGGGGTTCGTGTTACTCTAGCGTTAGGTTTCAATGTAGTGTTATGTGTACTATGTCTGTATTTCATTTAATTTCGTTGGCCATATTATTGTCTGTCTTCTGACTTAACGATTTCTGTCTTCCCCTTTGGTGTCTTCGATTTCTGTGTAGTCTCCAGTAATTCTCCTATTTAAAATGGGACTAACGACAATCGTCAGAGGACAGTTAAGACCATGATCAAAAGTACCCAGAACACAAAATATTGCATAGATTGAATGATTTGATTGATTGAATTTTGCTTAATGTCCAGTGGCAAATATTGCATGTTTGTTTAGGACATGATCAATTTATTAAACAATAAACCAAAGCAAAAGTAACACGAACCTTTGATAACGAGAGAGAGCTAAGGAGTATCTCCTGCTTCATTAGAGATACCCGTCATGTTACTCGATCGTCAAACCGTTGGCTAGTCACATTCAGTTTCAGTCATGACCTCGGTTGTAGTTACAGGAACGGAAATGAAGTTACGGTACAGTAGGAATATACCGTTCTCATTTGTATAACGGTTATGTCGTATCAGTCAATGAACTGATTCAAAAATGCAACGGATTTCTGAGAATGTCATTATTTTGATTGATTTTGATTGGTCAAGACATCATTTACGAGGACGCCGAGTTTGCTAAATGCATTTTACGAGGACGGAAGTTGAATTTCTGAATCGGTCCATTACGTTATGACGACGACCAAAAACTTTCGAGGCGATGACTTTCATCTTTCTATAAAATCATAATATTTAGATGAGTAGCTTTCCTACCACCAGCAAAACTCTTTCAATAAAATTATGAAAGGAAGGACAAGCCCCGGAGTACAGCATTAATAAAAAGATATAAGTGAGGCTGAAATGTTGGTACACATGAGAATAAAGTTCGCGATGAGAAAAAATATCTAAATATTTTTTACATCATAAACGAAAACAGCTTAAGCGATGATGTTAAAATGTCAAATAGCCAGATTCACAACTTGACTATTGGTGAATGGCATCAAAATTCAATGCACAATTTGAACAACCACGAACAATATACCTGTTGCCAATTTTGATCAACAATGTCCCGATTGTATCAAATGTCTTATCAATTCTTATCAATACTTAAAATGATTTATGAGGACGTTTCCATATCATTTTTAACTTACGATGACATAATCAGTAACTCTGTCAATACACGTCTTTATATCAGTGTAAAATGATAACCACTTGATGGGATTTTAAACAGCACACAAAGGTAATCACATTAACACCTATGCTTGACCTCACTTTTTTAATAACTGACTCTAATCTTATGATCAGTAAGCCAAATTACTGCACATATAGCGTATGAAAAATGTATATCCAAAGAAATTATATCAGTTGTGCCAAATACTCATTTTTAGACATGAGTTTTACAAATATTTCTAAAGATAAAGAAATATTTGGTCCTCGAAGTTTTAAAATTTACGAAGTTCCAAAAGTATCTGCATAAACGTAACATTTAGCAGAAGGATCTGTCACATCAAAGCATATTTACATATACCATCCTTAATTTAAGAATGGTTTTATTTTGGTTTTAGTGGTTCTTTCATTTCAAATTGTGAAAAGAATGCAACATTTGTAAAAACTATCAAAACATACGCAATGTCGAGTTTTCGGTATAAAATTTAGTCTAGAAGTTTTGCATGAAACGTTTTTTATGTAGCGTAGACCAGAGTCAACAGTTTACAAACATTTCTGTCGACGTGGTTTAGAATATCAAATTTGTTAGTGTCAGAGAACAAATAAGAAGGGAAAATTGGCTCTCTTCCAACTAAAAACTTTAAAAGCTTAATATATTCTTGAATGAAATTTAACTTACTTCTCAACAAACGACAGAAAAAAATTTTTTCAAGCATCGATGAGAAAATAATTATCCTATTGTTCAGTATACTTCAAATAAAAACTTTTACATAGTGACCTAGAGTTACCTTTTCCTTATAGGCGACCGCAGGTATAAATAAATAAATAAATAAATATAGCAGTGTCTTGATAGATTTTCTGCAGTTGACGGGGTCAGCAATCAAATATTTCTGTATTACCACTAAAACCACAAAACTGAACAACCAAACAGAAACGGTGTCCTTGTTTCCTGTTCACTATTAAATTACTACGGAGAGAATCGGAAGGATCCATACACACGTATCCTTTTCTACATAACGACACCTAATATATATCGTTATATGCAAATCAAGACCTACCCTTCATGACACCTGATCCCATTCCTGTTTATATAGGAGTTCGTTGAAACAAATCGACATTCCTAATTTTGACATCCTGATTTGACACCGATTTTGACATTAAAGAAACCACGACGGGTGTTGCGCGCGGGACAGTGGATCCTTGTCCTTCATGGGCACCTTATCCCATTTCTGTTTTGTAAAGGAGTTCGTGGATTCCAAGCCTTTGTTCTTTTTGTTAACGTTTTATCTTTTAGTTTGTTTCAATTTTTTCTTGTCTCTTTGGACTATGCACTTTTGATCTCTTGCATGGGTTTTCTACACTGGACTTGAATGTTTATTTGGTATTGGTCTTCTATTTTGTTCCTAGTGTAGGGAGACGCCTTATTTTTAAATAAACAAGGCAAACAAAATAATCAGTAAATCAGAAACTGTTTTGTGTATGACTGATAATATTTAGTTGTTTTACATTATTTTAATTTGACAATAAAACTACTGAGAAAATTCACAATTTAGTTATTCCCGGCATTTTTCCACTTAAACAATAAAAACACAGACAAAATATATCTTTAAAACACAATTTTCCAAGAAATACAGACAGGATAATCGAAATTCCAACTTCAATTTGTCATTCGGCTTTATTATATACTTGCACGCAAAACAATTGTAGTGCATTGGCCTGTCAAATACACATTATTCTGACATTTATCTGTGAAAAATAAGCAGTTAACCCATGTAACTTGGCTTAAACTGTTTTGACCTTCATAAATGTCAACATAAAGCTTTCTTAAGATCGATCTTGAGCATGAAATCAATTAGTTTTTCAGCATGAAAAGTGGTAGATTTA
Source organism: Geukensia demissa (assembly GCA_034783895.1). Taxonomy (NCBI): domain Eukaryota; kingdom Metazoa; phylum Mollusca; class Bivalvia; order Mytilida; family Mytilidae; genus Geukensia; species Geukensia demissa. The sequence goes on along the minus strand of JARWCS010323186.1, from coordinate 7,862 downwards.
AAATGTTAACAATCTTTATCTGTATAACGGTGTACAAAAAAGCTTTTAAGTATGAATTTGAAGTTAGATATGGCATTCTTTTTTTCCAACACCCTGCCTTTTAGTAAATATCAACAATAGTCCGTATTAAAACGAAGGATATGGAAATATTCTAAAGCAAATCGCAGCTGCTAAAAGTTCAAATCTAGCAGCATTCAACAATTCGAACCTCCGCAGAAAAGTCCTCTTTCTTCCGGTGTCATTTGATGGAGAAATTATATGGTATAACATGAAATTACCTATCAACCTCTGTATAAGAGATTGTCACAATTTTCTTTAACCTAGCTGTAAACCGATACCTTATGATGAGCTCTCAATCCAATCGGAACACGCTCGTACATTTCCGTCATTACCGGATTTTATGACAGAAATGGCCGATGATGTTCAGATTGCTCTCAATCTCCAGAATCAAATTACTATTCATATATTAAATAATGAGCAAATTACTTAAATGTTAATAACTATTACAATTAAGTATATTTAACCCTTTTTCTCATTTAGAAATATGTTGACTTTCTCATGTCAAGATATAATTTCTTATCTATAACGTACAGACTAACGATATTGTAGTAATTACAAAACTTTATTTCCATTGTGCAAGGATGAGTAATCCACAAACATCCGTCTGTGGCTTTTTCATACAAAAATCGAAGGTATCGGTATTTCGCCTCGTTAAAAATACATCGAATTGTAGATTTAAAAGAATAGAAGGTCGAGTAGGTATACGTTATAGAAACAACATATGTCGGAAACAGTGGTGTAATATGGAAAAAAAACACATCTGTAGAGTTCAAAATTACTTTACAGCTTTTCAAATGTTTGCAAAAACAGAAAACCCTTGAATGGGTTAATGTGTTCATTTTAAATAAAATGCACATGACAGCTTTTCTTCATAAAAAAGTAATCGCTTTAAATGTATTTATATATAGGCATACATACATTTGTTTGTAGAGTTAAAATCTTAATAGTTTAAACAGTCTAGATTAAACTTAAGGAGGAAGCAAATATCTTTTTGGAGCAAAAAAATTAATCTTATTGATCTCACAATATTTAACTAACAAAATTTGGTATTGTTCAACTGATACGTCATAAAGGCTTCTATAATATTTATATATTTATTATATATTTCTTGCTTTATACATTAAACAACAATCAAAATTAAAATCTTGTCTCGTTCAGTGCTCTGCATACATGTTAATGGACATCGAGACTAGTAAATAATTTCCAGGTGACTACACTTCTTAAACTAAGCTGGTGATGATGAGTCCAGTGTAGAATACCATGTGAGAGATCAAAAGTGCATAGTCCAAAAAGACAAGACAAATTTGAAACAAATTAAAAGATAAAACGAAAACAAAAGGAACAAAGGCTTGGAATCAACGAACTCCTTACTAAACAGGAGTGGGATCAGGTGCTCCAGAAGGCTAAGCTTCCTCTGTCTTGCGCGCAACACCCGTCGTGGAATCCTTAAATTCTAATCCGGGCTAACGTCAATCCGAGATAATTTAATCCATATTAATAAGCAACAGGATGTGTTCAGTCTAAAGAAGTACAACAATGCAACCTCATCAAACGCTAATTGTTTTTATCTGTTTCTATTTCAATTATTATAAGTGATAAACAAGCAATAGATAAAGACATGATGAATTTTAGTGCAATCAGACATCTGCTCTATAGCTAATTATTATTGCAGGACAAAAATCGGGAGAGAGAGAGAGGGGGGTAGATTTTCATAAAAGAACTTTAATATTTTGGACTTTCGATACTATCGTCATCTGCAAAATCGACAAAGTGCAAGGACCGTTTTTATAATTACTCTAATGTGAAGGAATATTTAGATAGTTTGGTTTTTAATGACTGTATAGCAAACTGCAGACACTTAGGATTGATTGTTGCTTATACCTGTTAAAACTGAAAAAGGCATACATTCAGATTGTTTTAAGGGCAGTAAGGAAAAACATGGATGTGTTTGTTTATGTGCAAGTGGGTATGTGTGAAAGTAATATGCTTTTTATTTGAATATGGATGTTTATTATGGGGGTTATCAGATTTCAAAATAAGGTTTAAACATAATATTCTCTATTGTAAAATAGTCATTTCATGCAAGTCAAAGCCCAGTAACACCCTTGTCAGGTGGTTATGTATGGTCTATGTAAAATCCTAACTATTGAAAAACAAATAAAAAAAGAAAAAAAAAAGAAAAACATACATAATTTCGAATAAGAATATAATAACTTACCTCTGGTTAATTATGAATATTTGTCGTCGTCAGAGATTATCACTCTGCATTTCCTATCTGCAACATAAATCAAGTACTTGTTTGAAAATTTCACTAAATTCTATATTAGCTATACTTCTTGAGAAAAAACTTAATTAGTCTTCTTGATGTAGTTAAATTCTCATTTCACTCTTTCTTAATAAAACAGCAAACAATTTGGCTTGAATGAGTTTGGAAAAAACGCTGATTACAGCATGAACAAGTCCACTAATTAAGTTCCTATGCTTGAAGAAATTAAGACGCTTCCATACTGTATGTAACTTTTCCGATGAATTTATCTTGAATTATAGCTCATAATATTAGTCTGTAGAAAATTGTATTGGCTATTTATTTAGCCAACTGAGCCAATAGAATTTTATTATATGTCTTCATTCATCTTGTAATCGGTTAAAACAAATTGTTGGCAAGCAAATTGGAAAAAGATTCCGATACAGCATCGCTTTATTAAAGTCTAACATTTAAGTAATGAATAGTCTTCGATGAGAAAATCAAATAATAAGTAAATATAGTTTTTCCATTTTTATGCAGTTTTCAAGCCTTTCAATCGGTTCAAAATATATGTGCAATGATAATCAAAGAGTAAAAAGTAAAACGGTCTTCGTTTAACCGGAGATTTGAAAATTTTCCTATTTTAGGAAAGGTGCACTTGAAGTTTCTCTTCAAATTTCTTTCTGTGAAGGTCAACCACACCAAATTATATCGTTACGGGAAACTGGTAGTTTCCCATTGAATTACAAATCAAAACAAGGGTGTTGAATATTTTGTTTTTATTATTAATAAGTGATACCAAACAAACAGAATGCCGTAGCCAGAAATTTCCAACGGTTTTCGACCACCTCGCGAAGCGACCTTCACGACCGGTGGTTTTGGATATTTGGTGCAAAATCCTGCAATCTTGTAATTTCCTGACACTGTTTTTGCACTTCAAAAAGTCCTTTTTGTAGTCTTAAATCGTCAGACTTCAATCTGAATTGCGAGTTTAATAGTGTTTATTGGTTTCATTGGGGAGGGGTTCGTGCAAAACCCTTGACCCCGCTTATTATATATCAAACATATTACTGAAACATAATATGTACAACTACAACTATATAATTCTATATGGATTATTTTTGTTAAATCTGTTTACAATAATTTAGGTCTTAGATGAGTTTGGCGTTACTAATGTGCACTCGGCAAAACTGATATCAAGTATCAGGTTAAGCAAACTTTACGGAATCAATTTGTCCAATATTATGGTACAGTGATATGTGTATCTCATTCAGAGGAATACTTTATGGTTTTGTATTATTCAAAAAAGATTTTGGCATTGAAAAGTATTTAACTGCGGGCTCTAATAGGAAATTCCTTGTTGAAACTGGATGCTGGCGTAATATGGGACCTCGGGTGATATTTTGGATAACATAGAGAGTGACATGAAACATGACTATGAATATTGATTCATTGATTGAATGGTGCTTAACGTTTAGCGGCAACTTTTTTATGCATATTCAGGACAAGAGCTTATTAATGAAGTGATGAATGAACCCTGCTTTGTACAAGACCGACACGCTGAGCAAGATGTTTTTAGCTAGCTCACGAAAGCAACAATATAAGAAAATTTTAGTATCTTATCAAATATCATCAAGAACAGAATATCGTTCTGAAAGGTTGCAACATAGCGCTCAAACGAGTTGAGATAAAAATAAATGCCATATTATGTTCTGTTTATCATATGAACACCAGTTAGGCTGATAAAGAACCCTTGATTAATTATTTATTGTATGGTGGGTTATTTGTATTATTATACAATAAAATTGCTTTACATATGTGATCCCGTGATAGTGTTTGATTTTTTGTTTGTTTGATTGGGGTGTAACGCCACATTCAACAATATTTCGGTCATATCGCGGCGGTCAGTTTTACTGATGGAGGAATCCGGAGTACCCGGAGAGAACCACCGACCTTGGGCAGGTAACTGACAAACCTTATCACGTGCGATGCGAGGTAAACTCAACCCGTTGTTGTAATGTACAAAGTCAGGAGAACTCACGTATAGGTAATATGCTACAGTGATCTGTACAGGTAAGTTTAAATCAACTGTCTAAACCACTCGGCCCGTGTTAATGTAGATGTGTTTTTAAAGAGCAACGATGAATGAAAACAAACAAAAAATAATAATTTAACCCGTTAACATGGGCAAAGTTTGCTTTTTTAAACTTTTCTGCAAACTTCAACTGGCTGAGTTAAAACTATTCATGTGCCTCTTTGAATAATTTAAGAATTCCAAAGAACAAACATTTTAAATAAAATCAAAATGGAGTGAAGAAAACCACATAATGTTTAATAGACATAATTTTGAAATAGAATTGATCGTATAAAAATGGTGACAGAAGATGCTTAGAGCCTGTAGATTCGACTGTCATTTGGTGGATGGCCTTCTCATGGACAATCATGCCACAACTCCTATTTTTATACAACTATATTGCACACTACACAAAATTATTTTTAAAAAAATGTTTTCCAATGATTTCTGCTCAAATTTACCATAAAATAATTTATTCATCATCAACATCAATGGTAGGTGACCTCAACAAGGGAATTTGATAACCGTAGAGGTTGATGCATAGAATAAATAAGACATTTTAATGAATGCCATGACATACGAATCATACACTCTCTTTCTCCTACTCTGAAAGTTGAGGGTTCCTTGATAATTTTTCATTACTACATGAGTACGGATAGTGTCAAAACTTGTTCAATATAGAAGGGAAATGTTTGTCTTTTGCCCGCCCTGGACAAAACCAGCGTTTGACGTCGAATCCAGTTCACGGATAAATAATATTTCGTATATTTGGTGCGACATCTTCATGCCTGTTTCCTGTTTGTTCCATAATGCAATCACCACATGGTCGCTCACCTCGCCTCAGCCAGACTCTTGTTTTTTCTTCTGTTATCGTATTGAAAGACAAAGAAGATAGCAGTAATCTTTGCTGTCTACGCCGAATTTTAAGCTGAACACGATGGACAAGCACTACGAATACGACCAAGGACGATAGCATCTCTAATTGTCATTGGTTAGTCAACACCATTTCATTGTTAAAGGCACAGTAGGCGTTAATGGTAATTTGTTGCTAACTCTTGCAATGCAATTTCGTTTATATCTGTTGATGAATATACCTGCTGAAACGAGGTAAACAACTCTTTGGTGGCCACTAGGTGGAACATTATCGAGGTGTCTGCGGCATTAAAATGCCCCCACAAGGAATCTATGCTGCAAAAACTTTCTGCAAATGGGTCGTTCCTAAATATTCAGACTTCAAATTATCTGTTAAGTTTTTAATTCATTTTGTTCAAGTACATTCTAAACCGTCCTATCTGGAAACATAATTGAGAAGCAGGAAAGTACTAGTCCTACTTATCCGAATGATATCTATTGACTTTTTAAATAAAATATATTATTTAAGGGTTGTATTTCAGGCCTCAAAAATACAATGTCAGATTTCTTATAAGGCTATAATCATTTCAGTTGGTTTCAGCAACACTTTTGATTTAGAATTATTTGAATTTAAATTTTTGTGTTTGTGTCTGGAAGAGAAAAAATGTTTTATTATAAGTTATGATCGAATTCCTCAAATTAAATTTTGACCTTTATTTAAACACATGATAGGCTGTGAAAGACGGATTATAACGCCCAGACATGAGTGCAAACAATGAACATACTGTCTTTTGTCACATTAAAACACAATTTGAAATAATAAAGATACATATTTATGAAATAAATAATTCATTGTCGCATGCAGACTCTTTTGGGAATTATTTTTGTAGCTACATCTGACATTATATATGTTATGAAACACGAAAGAAATTACACACACAAGTACGGGTATTTATATTATTGTGTCGTAATGTCGCGCTGTCTGTATTAAATGTTATGTACTGAATTAACCTGTCTGGTGAGTTATAGGCCATCGTTACTACTTCGCTCTATTTCCAAACAATGTTAAGATAAAAATAATCAGAAATTTTTCTAAGATATATCAAATTTTTGAGGATTATTTTCAGAAAAACACAACTTGTGGGACTGAAAAATCCCAAGGCAAAGGTGATTGTAATTTAGCTTTCGAACTTTTTCTCGAAAATAGACTGACGTGATAAATCTATTTTATTCAATCGAAAATTCAAATTCTTTACACCGATGACATTTCTCGACCAATGAATAGCCAGCATTTTTCATTTTTATAGAATTATATGTATAATTGACAATGTTATTCTTTGCAAAACACGCGTTCGTTTTATGATCTGAGGGAATTAAGCTTGATGTCTCGACTGAAAATGTTTTCTGATATTGATTATACAGGATAATTATGAAGGCAATTTTTGGCTCACCTGGCGTCGTCAGCCTTAATTGTTTCATCTTCTCCTGTGAAACAGCTACTCCCAATGCAACCAAACTTTAGAGGAAACTTCTATTGAGTTCTTTGAAAAAGTTTCCTCATTTTGTCCCGATCGAACAAAAACATGGCCGCCTTGGACGATCCTTGTTTTTAATTGGTTGGAACATGTCAAAATCTCTCCTCTGAAACTAGTTGGCTAATTGGAAGAATATTTTACAGGAAGCACCTTTGCAAGGTCTTTAACAAAGAATGCCCATTTTTCTCCCATCTGACAAAAAACATGGCCGCAATGGACGATTTTCGTTTTAATTGGCTGTAACAAAAAACTATTTTCTTTGAAACTGATTGGCAAAACGGAACAATATTTTACATGAACCATCTATGTAAGTTCCTTTACAAAGATTTCGATTTTTATTCCCGATCGGAAAAAAATATGGCAACCGTGGACGATCTTTCTTTTTGAATGGCCGAAACCTAAAAATATCTTCCCCTTTGAAACTACTTGGCTAAATGGAACGTTTTTCAGCAAGCATCTATGCAAGTTTCCATATAAAATTGCTCATTTTGTCCCGACCGGACAAAAAACATGGCTGCCATGGACGATTCTTGTTAGAATGATACATTAAAACATGATAAATAAAATGCAAGGGTGAATTGAAGGAGAAGCGAACTTTTTCCTTTGAGTTGAAGTTGAGAAGAAAGCTTAAGAAACACTGTGGGATCTAGGGCCAAATACTGACAAACGAAAATGGCTCCAGTGTAAGAATAACTATGCGAGAGATCAAAATTGCTTGGTCCAAAGAGACAAGACAAATTTCAAACAAACTAAAAGACAAAACGAAAAAAAAAGAACAAAAGTTTGGAATCCACGAACTCCTTTACAAAATAGGAGTGGAATCAGGTGCTCATGAAAGGTAAGCATTCCCTGTCTTGCGCGCAACACCCGTCGTGGAATCCTAAATCTCAAATCTGGGTAACCGTCAATCCGAGAAGAGGTCAATTTATATTTGTATTACCGCTAACAGGTCCATAACTAGTTTAGATACACTAATACCATATGGTTCAACCAATTCGTGATGGCGACCATAAAATTTGAGGAGGGACGACTTCAACCTTGATTGGATGTATCCTTGTTGTAGTAATTTATGCGACAACAGCAATGCTCTCTTCAG
>JARWCS010323177.1:0-12713 GCA_034783895.1 Geukensia demissa | reverse complement strand
TATACTGAAAACAACATGTTTATAAAAAGTTTACAATGAAACTTAAATATTACTAATGAACTACATGTTCATTACAGTTACTAAAAATCAAATGATGATGTCATTTTTTTCACTGTAATTGTCAAGTGTTCTGGCTTGTCGTAGTAAATGTGTTGGAAATCTTTTAAAGGGCTAAAAGACGACTAACTCAAAAGTGTATGTACAAGTTCCTTAGTTTACAAAAGGCATCGATATCCTGGACACGTCGACACTCGTCATATTCTGTTATTACATAGTCTGTTTATTAGTCTGTTGGTGGTAGATCGTAACGGCTTAGGACTTGCCTAGAAGGTAATTTCTTTTTCCCCCTGTGTTTTCCTATGCTTCTTCGTTTTCATAGTTTTCTATATCTCTTGACTCTCTTAGATGTTTGCTCTCACATATCCATGTAAGCGGTATCTCTTCATATAGCCTGGTACCAAAACACGAGGTCCAAGTAAGGTTGTTTATCAAGTTCCTGTAAGATTCGGTCATTTCTCTGAATGCCAATTGGGTGCCTCATTTTCGTTGTATACGTCCTCTTTAATGCCTTCTCTTTATGTCCAGTCCAGTGTAGTTCAAACGATTTGTTGATGATGACATCCCATTGGGAACAGTCTTCTCTGTTGGTAGTGTCGTTAAATATTTCTGATCAATAACCCAAGTCTTGAGGTTTTGTGGGTGATGTCTGAATCAGTATCTTACTGTGGTCCGACGTTTAAACGGCGATTGATTTCAAATTTCAAAGTTATTGCAAGTATACATATTATTAATCCAGGATTTTCTTCCTCACCCTGTCAAGCATCGACTGACAATCTTTCTAGCATCCGACAGTTAAGGGGCTGGGGTTCCGACGCTCTGTCGCTCGCTCTACACCAAAACATTCTGAAAAGTATTTTTCCTGGACCCCTTCAATCCTTCTTTGACTGCTTTATTTTCCCTCACCTATTATTGGAAAGAGCGAAATGAGCACGGGGTAGAGTGGGCAAGTAGGACTAAGCAGCTACAGTCATTTTCTCGTCCACGTTCCCTCGCGTCTAAGCGATTCGGGCCCTCGTCTCTCGCTGCTCCTGTTGCTCTTTTCCTCCTGCTAATTTAACTCCCACAGTGTCTTTCCTCCTACTTATAATTCAACTCCTCCACACTGTGCTGCTGCTGTAGTTAATCCTCTCTCCATAAAACCCACTCCAATCTTACACGAGTACTCCTTCGTGATTGCTCTCGGCTTTTGCTGCTTTTTGCTTCTTCCGCCTTAAATCACGCTACGTCCGTAACTTTGGTGCTATCTCACCACCATTGCTTGGTTCTGACTAGAAAAAGCTAGAGTATAACAGTGCATTCTTTCTTTTACATACTAAATTATGTATTAAATTCTCAAGAACCCCTTCCCAAAGGATGTGCCGGGGAAGAAAAGCCACTAGCTATCTCCGTCCTAGGAGGTACTGGTCCTACAAAGAGTGCGTCCTTGGTTGTGGGATGTATAAATTCAAAACCCGTCCAGAGTTAAGACGGTCCGTGTGTAGAAAATGCCATATTCAATGCACGTTAAAAAACCTTTGCAGCAGAGCATTTTGAGTGGTTAATGTTTCCGGTCTACAGTCTACATATTGATGTATGGTTTGTTAAATTATTCCCGTCCTGAATATGGCTAAAAATTAGCCACTTGACGTTAAATCAATTAAAATTGCTGGAGGGATGTCTTCAACCTAGAAGCAACATTATTTTGAGCAGTTCTGTGTCAACGACTTTTTCCTTTAGATTAGGTCGATTGTCGTGTTTTATGTATAGTTTCACAATTTGTATTTCGGGGCTTTTTACAGCTTCCTTTATGGCTTGGACTCTGGTTCATTGTTGAAGGCCATAATGGGACCTATAGAAGTTTAAATTCTACTGTCATTTGGTGGATGGCTGTCTCATTGACAATCATGCCACATCTCCTATTTCTATATTAGCTCTGTCTAGAAAATTGCTGTAGCAGCCACATGCTCTTGAATAATATATGAGCTAAGAAATGAATAGGCCATACACTGGGGCAGCTGCAATTTTACTATTACTGCCATTGAACGGACAATTGACTATTTGAAAGTTGAAGTCGTCACGTTTGTCATATAGTTTTGTGCGGAGCCTTCCTATTTTGTTATTTTAAAGATGACATCAAGGTTTACATTTTTAAAGCTTTACAAAAAGATTCGATGTGTGGAAATTTCAAACCACCGCCCCCAATATTCATTTATCAAAATATTCCCTTTAACTTTAAAACGTTATTTACATCACTATATACAATAACGTTTCTTTATTTTTTACATTTGTCTGTAAAGAAATATTATATACTTATTATTTTTTTTATTTCTTTATTTCTGATGCTGCCTGTTACATTGAAATCCTCTCGGCCCAGGCCCCCAAGCGATTTGGAATAACTACACACAAGTTATAAATACTATACGTCATATATACAAACAATAAATAGGACTATCATAATACACATGCAAAAAAGGTGAATACACAAAAATATGACTAATGAATACTCACTTTTTAAATTATATTATTGACAATTCTTCTAATTTCCATATGAATGTCCTGTTTACAATGCATAAACAGTAAATTTTCCTTTAATTCAACTTTGCATTTTAAAATCAGAATATTTGAATGAAAGTTTACATTTTCAAATTTAATTTTGTTTCTATATTTCTAAACAGTCCATTTTGCAACAATAATTAAAATGTTTCCAATTATCCAATTTTTTTTCTTTTTCCTCATAAAAACCTAAAAAAAATTGTTTTTGCATATGCTATTGTATAAATCTTCACTCTGAAGCAGTGTTTCAATATATTCTACTAATGTATATACAACTTTACAATTATAAAACAAGTGCTGTTGAGATTCAAAATGATTTTTACAAAAATGACAACAACCTTGAACTCTTGACAAACCAATTCTGTTTAGCTTATACTCTGTGTATACAATATTATTTAATGACTTCCACTGGAATTTACATATTTTATTTTTTATGTTATATTTAGTCCAAACCCCCCAAACTATATTCCATTTTATATCTGAACCATATTCTTCTTCCCATTTTAACTACATCTTTGGAAAAACTTTAGGATTCAAAACCTTTTGTACATCCCGAAGTTTTGAGTCCCGCGGTACTATGAATTTCCAGAAATTAAAAAAAGAGAAACGTTTTTTAATTTCAAAGGTAGTATGTCTGAATTTATTTGGATCTGGTCCTCGCCCTTTAAAATTTCTTTATAAAAGTTGGGGATTGCTCATTTGATCTGGGAATATTCAGAAATGCAGTTTCTACGGTCAACGAGAGATAGTTGTAAATAAAAGAACAAATTTTTAAAGTCTGAATTTGTCTCGTCCCGAACATTATGTATACATTTTATTCCACTTAATAAAAATGACTTAAAATATAACGATTTTCTATGAAATTTAATGTCTTCGTTACAAAAAAGTGGAGTATTCAGAATATCAACTACAATTGAAGGTTAAATTTTGGATCAAAATTCACTAAAATATTGTAAAATGGAGGAATCCCGTGTAATTTTAGCCCCTCTAGATTTTAGCAATTACCCAAAAACATGTTAACTCCTGTGTCCCCTTCTGATTTTTTTATATCCAAAATTATATTTTTATACTTATTATTGCATCTTCTTGTAGTTGCGGAAATTATATTTCAAAACAAATATGATATAAACATACTGCACTTGGATGAGTGTGATTATCTTCCATAACACACTCATCCAAGTGCGGTATGTTTTTTATTATACTGAATGCTTTTGAATTGAATTTTGGAAGACGATGGCAACAACACGATACGATAATTTGATAGGTAAAATTGTATTTTTAATGATATATTTTGACAGCATCTTTTAGTAATGATACATTTTGTGTATTTTGGTTTTACAAATCAATAATCCAATGTATTCCTTTTATATTTTGTAAACAAAAAATCAAAAATATAACAACAAGTCAACAAACACAGCCACAGCATGGGATAATATTTGTAAATTTAACAATAACGAAGAATTTGATTTGAATCAACTTGCAGCAAAGCATCAATATTTTCGTCCGACAGAGTTGCAATGGCCATTTTGTAAAGTCTACGACAGTGAAGCCGTCATTTCAATTCGGCAAACTTTGGTACCTGCGTCATAGCGTGTGTTAATTTAGAATCTGATAATTTAGCGTGTGTTAATTTTTAAAACTATCAAACGTTGCTACGCAAGCGCGCGATTTAATACATATTGCTAGGAATGGGTGGAGTTTTCAAAAGTTATTACAAATTAACAAATTGTTCTGATCCAATGACAAAACGACATTTCTGCATGAAGTACAATAATGCCTATTATCGTCCGAAGACTTTTTCTGATTTTTTTTTATGATTTTAACGATTTACTGACAGTATAATGAGGCAACTGTACGCGAAAACGTCTTTCAAATTCTGTAAGATAAAAAACTATAAAAAAGTATTTAAGTACAACGCTGAGTATGACGATTTGTAAGACCTACCTTCTAGATTTCCTACAACCATACTAAAAGTCCGTTGCTGAGTACACTTAGTCATGAAACCAAACTTGACACGGACATTCCGTCCCCATTTCGAACCGTTTCTTCGTTTTCAACCTAATTAGGAAAATGAACTAAGAAAAGCCCTACAGTTGAAAGATTGAAAACGCGACTTAAAAAAATTTATAACTTATAACTGAAACAGAAACACAATTTGTTTATGATGCCGTACTGTGCTCATTCTTTTTTATAAATGCAGTCTTTGAATATGCTTTGCCAGTTACTACCTGACAAAGTGAGTCTAACAAAATTACATGTTTTATTTCCAAATGCTTGACCTCTGGTGAATAGAAAACTTACTTTGTAAATAATGTAAAACTTTATATAACTTGCAAATATTTTATTCACAGAGCTGGAGGAGAACTTGGTGACTTTGTTAATGTTACTAATGGCAGACTTCAGGTTAAAAACAACGGTCATATTACTTGGTTAATACCTCTTATGATAAAGAGCGCATGCAGGGTTGATGCAACCTATTTTCCATATGATGAACAAACATGTAGTATACATTTTGGATCATGGATATATGATGAAAGCCAATTAGATCTGCAACCGTTTCCAGTCAAACCGGATTTAGATAATTATATTATCAACAGTGAATTTGAATTAATTGACGTTACAATGAACCGGAAATTAGCAAACGAGAGATGTTGCCCAGGTAGCGGAAGTCATCCGATGATAGTCATGCACATTCATATTAAAAGGAAGTCAATTTACTACGATTACATAGTGATTGCTCCAACGATGCTTCTAAGCATTGTTTCATTGTTTTCATTCTTTCTTCCATCACATCATGGAGACAAAATATCTATTGGACTAACAGTTTTCCTGACATTATATGTTCTACAACTGCTCATTTCTGCAAATGTACCGGACACCAACACTACACCAATACTTGGTAGGTATTCTCTTTCTAATATACTCTTCTCAGTATACACAAATGCACCAAAGAAAAATATGCGGTAAATATCAAGGAAACCAAACTCCATCTCCAATAAAAACGATAGAAAATTGTTGAACTTGAGGTAGCCTTAAGACCTTCAACAAGGGTGGAATCCCACTTTTTGTGATGAGCTCTAAACAACCCTAAGCAAATAAGAAATGTATCTGTACAATTAGGAAAATATTGCCTAAAGTTATACATGTAAATACAAAAAAAAAAACGTGGAAAACAAAGAACAACAAATGACCTCACTTTTATCTTTAGAAAGGCACATTATGCATGTTGTGGAGTTTAACATGTTTTGCTGATACCAAATCCTACCCCACATTGAGGACGAATGCAAAATCAAATACTTAAAACCCATGAAAATGATGATATCTCTCTAAATAGTGCACACCCTATGTTGCATGTAACGGAATACGGAATAGACAATTATCGAGGAAGACTGGATCATAAATTAATTAAAGCCATCAACCAAATCATTTACATAAAGTTAAAAAAAGACGGAAATCAGGTTGTTTTTTTCTCCAATGCAGGGAGTCAATTCGCATGAGAGCCCATTACATGTTCTAATGCATGAACTGCTAGCTTCATACATACTTTTCAAAATATAAAATTTCGACTTAATCCGACATTAAACATTTTGTACAATAATGCAGAATGCATAATAGTGTCGAAGTAATCAAAACATGAATAAAGTTTAGATAAACCATTTGCATATTTTTCTATGAGTGTTCATAAAGAAGCACACGATCAGTGTTTAGAGCTTTAGGTTTGAACACAATTTGACATCTTGTAATAATACAGTGTTTATCAAAGTATTTATCATTCAGTATACTATTAAATAATTTTTCCAGACAAGGCATCGCTACAATTCCTCTTTAGTTTAAGGGATTACATTTATCACATTTATAAACAGGTTTCATATACCCAGTCCTCAATTCATTTCAGTAGAAGTCACTTAAATATATTGAATTAGACAACGTATACAGGCATGGTAGTATAAAATAATGTTTTCACTTTAATATTTCATTATTTATCCCATAAACCTGAATACTTTCTAATTGCTTATAGATTTATCTGCCTCTGTTATTACTCTACCAAGTCTGAGTAACCATTGGGATTGATCTGTTAAAGTTTTTGTTCTTTTCATCCTGTTGCACAAATTCAGGTTTTATTTCATATAAACTTTTGAAATAAGATTACCAATTTTCGAATGACATTTTCTAACCTTTGTATGTTTGTTCATCTTCATTTTGTAAATCTCCCAAAAGCTTCAAATATGCGTTCGGGTCTCTTCCTGGTTTTGTAGTGTTGTGTGTTCGTTTCTCTTTGTTTGCCACGGTCTTGTCTGTCTTCCGACTTAACGATTTCTGTCTGACCCTTTAGACACTTCGAATTCCTTTTTTTAGCTTGTTGGTCGAATTTTTTAAATTATAGCATAAATTTTGATTACTCTAATTTTTAGTTTTTTATTTTGCCTAGACTATCATCAAACCATTTTCTTTTTACCGATTTTTTTCTTAAATTTACTTTCTATATGCTTCTTTCTCAGAATAAGATCACTTGCTGAACATTTTATATTATTAAATTGTTCTAGGTTGTCCATTTCGTTTATTTTGTCCATTTTGGTTATGATTAGCTGTTTTAAAAATAGACTTCCCCTGAAACCCAAGTACCAAAAAGAACCAAATTTGACAGGAAGCATCTAAAGAAAGTCCTTTTTATAGATTGATCATTTCGGTCTGAACGGATTACAAACATGACTGCAACTCATGGGTGTTTACTTTTTTCTGATCGACTGATTAAAAATATTGTCGTCTGAAATCGCCCCACCAATGAACCAAAATTTTACAGGAATTAACTGTTAAGCTTCCTCATTTCATTTCAATCACGCAACATAGATGGACGCAAAGTAAAATTTATCTCTGGTCGGCTGATTTTCAATCATCAACTGCTCTGAAACCGCTAAGCCAAACGAATTGAAATGTAGTTTGCAGCATTTAAGGGGGTACTCTATACAGTTGCCTCTTTTGTTCCGATCGAAAATCGAACATAGGAAATTCATGTATTTTATTCGCTGACCTAAAGAAAAAAATTGAATTCTAAAAACCTGTAAACCAAATAGGGCTTAAGTGAAGAAAGAAAACATCTTTATAAGACCTTTATACAGATTTTCTGTTTTGTTTTGATCGGACGGCAAATATTGCTGCCATTGGAAATTTATGTTTCTGATTTGAAAGTTAGAAAAATCAAGCCAATTGAATCAAAATACAATGTGCAGCATCCTTAGGAGCTCCTTTATAAAGTTTGTACTAAATTATTGGTGATCTAAAAAAACATTGCTCCCATAAATTCTTGTTTTGAAAGGTTTATTTATAAATACTGTAGTATATTTAAAACCATCAGCCTAAATCGGACCAAACCTTACAAGCGATATGTTTACAATATTTAGCTTAACTGGCTATTATCATGTGGGCATTTGTCTTCATTTGGTTTCGCTGTCTGTCACTTTCCCGTTTTACATTTTCATCTTTACCCCTGAAACGGTATGCCATATCAAGCCAATCTTTGCGAGAAATCATTGTTTGCAAAGTTTCCTTTCATATTTTGTTCTGAAACATGGCTGTCACAGGCATATTGTTTCTGATTGGCTATCAAACAACAAACACGGAAGCCTTTTTTAATTAACTGATATAAGCAAACTATTTTCATTAAATTGCTAGCAAAAACAGGAAGCTTCAGTATGCTTATAAAAAACCAGGTGAACAATACAAGCTCAGTCATGTGAGCCTCTATTGGAGACAATTTGCTTACATAATCTCTCTGTATTTTAGGTATTTACACATTCTTGGTTATGACACTAAACTGTACGTCTATAATTATTGCAACGACTGTAATGAATATAAAGAATCGTGGGAAACGGAACCCCATACCAGAAGTTCCTCCACTGCTTTCAAGACTTTGCCGTGGACCTCTTGGAAAGATTACATTTTCTAAATTTTCATCTCATATCAACAAGTTTAATTTGTGTTCAGAAGAAAACGCACCAACAATGGCAGACTTTGAAAAGAAATTCAATAGTCATAGATCACTTTCGATCGGATTATCAAGCTTAAATGTTCATGAAAGTTTTGAACGGGAAATTTTAGAATTGTCGGACCTATTTGGTGACAGAGAAACAGCCGAAACTGAGACTTCAACAAAAATCTCACAACTTGCTCTCAATGAGTGCTCTAATGAGAAAGAACACGCACCATTTCAAATGAATCGTCTAAAGCTGAGGAGATCATACAAACTTGCATTAAAAAGTGGAATTGCAGGAGAACATCGCAATCAAGAACGTCCTCAATATGAGTGTAAAGCTGACCTATGTAATCATGAAAAAGACCAATGTTCAACGAATGAAATGGATTTGTTGCATCAACACATTATTGTAAAACATGAGTGGTATTTTGTAGCAGAAACTCTAGAAAGGGTTGCATTTATCGTATATGTGGCTGCGACTTGTGTGACTATTATGACACTACTGGTGATACTTCCGTCAGTACGGTGAAAATTTTTCTGATGAAACCAATTTTATTTGAAATTTACTGAAAAAAATTGTCTCATTGATTAAACAGCTTTTTACGTGATTAAAAAATCAAAGCTGCTACTCTACCTGCACACAGAATGTAACATTTCAGTCTATTAATACAATTGAAATATTTATATATAACCTACTTTTACAAAATTATATATGCTTCCTCCTGTGGCCATGAAGAATTAATATGCCCATCGACGAAAGCAACATATAAACGCGCTTTGAATTTGTGAATGTTTTATAAATCACCAAATTAAACTGGTTCCTGCTTACTTGCTGTCATTTAAGTAATGCAAAAAAATCATGCATATTCGGGACAGTTTATGTCAATGAACCCTGCTTGGTACTAGATCCACACGCAGATTCGGATTCTTAACATTCTAGCTCATTTTCCACAAAAAAAAACATGCCACTTTACCCAGACACTTATTTTGAATATGGTTCGATCAGTGTTTGCTCTTACTTCTAAATGTTGTGTGCTAGCAGAGAAGCCGGTTTGTAAGTTGGTTGAAGGATTTAGAACGGTTTTTGTTTCATTTAACAGCTTCGAAACTGAAGGTTATGTCTAAAAAAAACTCGGGACCACCTATCTCGCTTTTAGACATACCTTCTATTTCTCAGCTGTTTAATTGAAATAAAAACCTACCTTCATCCTTTAACCTTTGCCTAATGATACTACTGCAAATGAGACAATATAAAGGGGAGGGGCCGTAAGAGCTAAATTGTCCGCAAATTTGCAAAAAATAAAATCAATTCAATTGTTGAATATCTAGTAGTGAACTGAAAATCGGCATTTTCAATGCCAATATAGGTAAAGTCAAAGCAATAATGCAGTAAGACACGATATAAAATCACCTTATAAGCATTTATTTTTAAAAAAAAAACTTATACGAACAATACTGATATTCTATGAATAATTGTACCCTATGTAAAATGCTGGTTTTTGATTGGTCCAGAAACGTAATATTTTTCACAAATACAATATCATGACGTGGCAGGAAAGGACATGGTACGGTAAGAAACAAGAAATGACCCCCAGTTTAGGCAAAAATAAAACTAGGTCTTGTAAATAGAAGTGGGATTTGGATTTTTTTGCAGCCCAGAACCTTTATTTTGACAAACTTTGTCTATTTTGCTTTTTTGTGTTGTTTTAATATATCTATAAAATCAATGAAATAAGCCCTAGTTCTGAAAAAAATTACAAAAATCGGCAATTTGTCCACCTTAATGTGCTCTTTAAAGTATGAGCGTACCTACGACCCACGATAATATTTACACAATCTATTCGTTGAAAATATATGTGTTTGCAGCTTGAATATCATTGTGGGCCGCAGGTACACTCATACTTAAAAATAGAAAATTACTGTGAAATCTGCATGATTCTGTGTAATATCTGAATTGATATGCGGACAGGAGATTTTCCGGTATGTATACAGTTGTTCAGCTGTGTAACATACAAAGTTCTGGTGTATGTATATAAAAAAAAATGTTTTGAAACAGGTAAGACTGGTCCAAATAAGGGTTGACATCATTACATTTCACATGATGTACATCGTGTCCAGGGTTGTAGGCCTATGTTGTAATCTGATTGTCTGGTATCATACCGTAATCATGAAATTTTAAAACGTTCTTGAAAATATATTGAGAGGTGCTACTGTGAGGCGCGACAGTCGCAGATTCGACGTTTATCATGCATAACAAAAACGTAACATTCAAATATCAAGTACAATTAAACGATTATGATTTGAGCCAATTTTTGTCAGGCTCTGCCTGTCGTGAACAATGCATCAATATCCATAATGTTCCTTGGTTTGCCGAGAATTCAGCGAACTTAAATGAAAATAAAGGTTAAACCTAAAGATTCTGTATAACTTTGAACACTATATATACTTGTGTAAAACTAGTGGTCATGTTTGAGTAACAGGAATCGTCTATAATCCTCTACTCATGACTCAGCTTTTGAACACAATAAGAGAACTAAAAAGAACTCGGTTCTTTTATTTGTAATGTAAGTTATCCTTTTTTATCCGATTTCTATGGGATTTCTTCTTCGTACTTTCCATGAGATTAAAACTTAACAAGTCGTTTTTAGATATAAGAGATTGAAATGGCCATTCTTTAACCTTTTTTTAAATTTTTTTTCGATTTTGATGGAGCTTTTTTAATCATTTCTGTTAAGAAATGTTATATAATTTAATTTTTTAGTTTGAACATTTTTTTTATATATGTAAGGCAGAGAATGAAGAGAAATACAGCTTTTCCGGAGGATGAAAAAATATTTTTGGTTCGATTTTGATATTTCTTCATAATATTTGTACATAGAAAAACAAATATACTGTAATAATAAAACCTTAGAAAATCCCAATCCTGCTGGGACCCCTGGACACCCTTATTATCTTGAGAGCACTGTCTTGACAATGGCTTTTTTTATCTTATTTATTATACCTATTTAAACTTGAATTAATATACAAAATCAATTTATTGGGACAATAAAATTATTTATGTCAGAAATGTAGCTAGGCCCCAAGGAAGTTCTAACAGATTTTTGGAATCAAATTTCACAAGCTGGGGATTACATAAATCTGATCACAAGTGAAGGTTTCTTATTTCACGTGTATTTCCGAGTTATAATTAGATGACCAATCACATGCACTGCATGACCATGCGGTCGGTTTTATGTTACAAGCGTGGTCATTCACTTTTTCTTTGTTTCAAAGCAAAGTAGATGTACAAAATTTTCGGCAGAATTTAACAATTATTGTACGGCGATTTTTTCGTTTGTGCAAAATCAGCACTTTTCTGTTCAGCATTAATTCGCAATTTGATTGATTTGCTGTGATTTAACCTGTGTATAAACTGATAAATTACGTTTGACGATTGGTGTATGCAATTTCAAAGATTGTTGGAGTCATCATTTAAAAAAGTTGGACATCGAATGCAGTTTCGAAGTTCAAAGAGGTTGTGTATATTGATTGTGGACTGACTTCGTTTTGTTTGTGTGTTAATTCTGCCGAAAGGAGATCTTGGTGCTGATAAACTTTTTGGCAAGGGATAAACTTAAGTTGAGATACATCCCATATTATTTGACATTATATCGGAAATTTAAAGTATATAATTTTATTGTCTTTATGTTGAAAAAGACATTCGATTTGTAACAATTGTCTGGAGAAGTTACGAACATTCTATAAGTAAAGTTGTTCCCGAGAAGTGTCGGACACAGTTGGAGGGAAGTCAAGCAGTAGTCCCTGACTTAATTCATCCGTATAGAAGATCGCAGAAGTATTCCAGTGTGCGGCCTGTCGCCAAAGTGTCGAGGAAATCTTAACCGGACGAGCAGAATCTAAGATAAGGTAAAGGCGAACCTTAATATCACAATTTTTAATTTATCATATTGTATAAAATAATTCTTTCATTTTATAATCAAATTTTGACTTATTTTATTAGTCTGGTGGGGTTTATTCTTTTCATTGTATAAAGTAGTTAACATTGACCGTTTGTTTCACGCACGTGTTATCATAATCATTATGTCACACCGCGTGTTGGTATTAGGGCATTCCTTTGTTCGCCGATTGGATGATTTCAGCCAATCAGATT